>CACRXP010000068.1:897823-941887 GCA_902702965.1 Spirometra erinaceieuropaei
GACTCTGCTGTTAAGCTATTTTTCTAAGGAAAAAGTGGACTTTCAGGTGAAGATTGGCGTTTTGCATGAGAAAGGGAATTCAATGTTAATAAAAATTACGTTAATCCAACCAAGTGTCTATTCTTACGTGAGGAATTAATAAGGCAATTAGGAAGGAATCACGTAAACAGGGATCTTGGAAAGTGACTATACTGCTTGTGCATCGTGCACTCCAAAGTCATCTATATTAGAAAATTTACGGAATGGTGGATCAGGTCACCACAGCGGCAGCCGCAAGGTACGTAAACTTATCGTTTTACCAGCTTGTACGTACTTTGGGGGAAGAAATGAGGACAACAGGAACAATTCGAGAGTTAATTAAGCATTTAGAGTAACTAACGACATGATTATGGCGATAGAATGAGCACAATACCAATAAAGACGGACAAACATGCTCTAACTAGCAGGATAGCAACATTATTCGTTTGATGCCCAAAACTACTAATTGCTGTCAGGGGCAGCCGCATTTATCTAACCTTCCTAGAAAATGTCATTGGAACAATGCAAAAATATCTGTTTGCATTTGCGAGACATCATAAGAAAGTCGGTTATAGGCGTTTATATACAATATGCTTTTCAGTATTTAAAAAAACAAAATTTCTGGTCGTTTTGGAGTATTTTTTCTAGCAATAAGATATGATGTATAGGTCATCCTGACACAGATTCAGGTGGTAAGGTCTTCTAATTATGTCATCAGGAACGATGGTTTTAATATTCAAGGTAAATAATGCAAAAATGCATAAGAATAAATTTCTTAGAACGAACCAGACGTCCTCGTGCTTAAAATATTTATGGGTTGTTATTCAGCATATGGGCACGCAATCGTGCAACAGATTTCCCCATCGCAATTTCCCTAGCAGTGAGTTGGCCAAATTACTCGTTGGTATGTGAGGCTTTCAAACATTAGAAACGGGGAAAAAGTCAGGTCTGGATTAGTAGCTGACGTCATCCAGTGATATCTCAACATGGAGTACCGGCACACTAAAGGTGCCTGTCACGATTAAAATGCCAAAATCAGTATAGCTGTACGTACTTTTAATTTGCCTGTTGAAACATTCCATTCCATACACTCCAGCTTCTGTTACATTTAAGGTGGGCGTTGGCGAAGGCCAAAACGGTTAATCGCGCATTAGTGTTCGAGCTTCCTTTCTTTCAGTCATTTATTAATTTCAGTTTTTGAAGTATGCTGCTAGAATGAAAACTACTAGGGACATAATTAAGTGTGGATGCTGACGTCTACGTTGTTGTCCCAAAATGATTTATTACCTAGAGCTTTTGCACCAGTCCTCCAATACTTTCCCATTTGGACTTTGCCTACGGTTGGCCAGCATTAAATTCTATTTTTCGCTCGATGTAATTGGACTAGCGTTGCAGGCTTCGTTTGCATATACAACACAGGGCCTGACTCAAGAAAGGTCTACCCAAATATGGCGACTGACATACTATCGATGGTAGCAGACACTCGCAGGGCAGAGAATCACGTTTTCTCTAACTAAATATGCTTAAAAAGGGTTATCTATTGGTTTTAAAGCGTTTTGAATTACGTGACTCTTTTAGGACCATAAAATGTCTATTTATAGTAAGTACTATCTGCTATTGCTCCTGATGATTGGTCCGAGTCGGAATCCGAAACCTCAGACGAATAAAGCGAACGTGTCGTATAAAGAACCTCATTTGACAAAATATAGTTGCTTAACATGCAGAGTTTCTTATATTGGATTTCGAAGCCCTCAAATATGGTTTGTGGAAAGCAAACGCAAACGGGTTTTATGATTATTTAGTAAACACGTCACTTTTACATAAATTACATGCTTAAAAAGAATTATTTGCGAAGTTCTGGAAGATATCTTAAATAAATAAGTAATTTGAAGTCCGACCTGATATTTCACTAGCTTTGATGCTTTTCCATATACATACTGTAGCCTTTCCGTGCTAGGACAGTGGTTTATGTATCTAGGTTATTAGGAAAACATCATTTAGTCGTCATATATTTTCTTAATGAATATACGTCATGTTGTATCCCTCATAAGCAGTATTGAAAAACAGACAGGTGTTGTACCCTCTATATATATGGACATTTCACGGTCCTACAAGGTCGAATAATCAAAAACTCTTTCCAAAAATATAAAAAGTTTCTTTAAATAAATTAATTTAGAGAAGACGCAATTCTATACCCTGTGAGTATAAGAAAGTATCGTTTGAACTTTTCTCCGAAAACTTTATTTCGATTTACGAGCGCCTCAAACATCGATGAAAAAATTATACTTATGAAGAAACGATTTTTCGTTGAATCCCATATCCGCAAACGGCTGAATCCAAGTGCATTCAAAAGATGTAATTCTTTTGTGACCCAGCTGTCTTGGGATTATGCTGTACGATAATCAGGATTACGAACAAAGCTACTTCATTTGCAATGTTTTCGATATTTTATTGAGTGCAACTGCACCAATAAAGCAGGCGCTTAAGTATTCCTGAGAGAGGACATACGCAAATTAAATTGAGAGAATACTCCATAAACGTGAACAATTACTCACCGAGTATGCTTCATTTATTCAAAACTCTAGCAGGGATAAATAAAATATCTTATTTAAAATACCTGACGAATTGTCCGATCTCCACTGATCGTTAATATTTCATATTGTGGCCCTCAAACTTTACGTTTTCGAATTTATTTCGGCGCCATAAATTGTAGTTCTGTTTAAAATTAGTTACCTCCGAATTTTTGAAATCTTTCTTGTTTTTAAAGATCTTCATACGGCTTAAATTCGCTTGCTAAATAGTCTCCGAACGGAATGTTTGCCCATTTGTTCTATGACAAGCTAACCAGCAAGTATGCGTTTTCGTAACAAACACCTATAGGTTTGAGCGTATTTCATTTGTATTACTGTCTCCGGTAAGTAGCCTAGATTTTTTCATTGATCCGTACCTGACTATGTAGTTATTTATATCGGAATTTCTTCTTATGCAGATTTCTGGAGCCGTTCTTGGAAAACTCCTTCATAGGAAGCGATATAATCTCAACCATATGTTTCACCGTCCCTTGTCTATGAGACGTATTCAAAGGCGAATAAGCATATAACGGCTTTAAAACACCCTACATTCTCCGAAATGTGAACTTAGCGAAAACGCACTGCAGATGACAGTTCCTTGGTTCATAATATAATTATGATTATTAAAAAACATTCTTTATGCATGACGGCCTTTTTCTACATCAATTTACTTTGCATGATAAATGTAAGCAGAGGTTTATAGAGTTCCAATGGAAATCACACTTTGATTGTAAGCCGATTGTGAAGAAATAATAAACGTCTCTAGATGCTTTTGACTAACGTTTCGGACTTGACCCAACGGGCAGAATCGAGGACAACCAAATTTATCTTGAGCTCATGGGGTATGCTCTGGGCCTGCCATTTCCGAAGGTGACTGCGAAGCCCGGCTTACGGTGGAAAGTCCATTCAGCGAATCATTAACATGTTTAAAAGAAGAGTGGGCGTTCACCGGGAGGGGTTATTTGAGATCCGACGTTTCGGGTAGTTTACTCGTCTCCCCATCTTCCGGGACTGGGAGGTCCTGTGCACAGCACTCCTTATTATGGCGCCCTTTGTCCAATGCGTGATCCGCCAATGCCGCCTGCGTGGCTGCATCCAACCCGCATGTCACCGTGACCTGAATCGCCCCGTCGGCCGCGGTGATGACTGACGGCCCCGATTGTCCCGCGCCGTGACTTTCCCCCGCTAAGAAGGTTCGTAAAGTCAGATAAGGAGGAGGTGGGGGGGCGGTTGACAGAGCGGTCGGTGGACATCCAGGCTTCTTGCACTTGCCTTGCTGTGTGATCGCTGCCCCGGCCCACAATCTCAACGGCGTCACATCTTCAACTTTTCCGGCGATTGAGCACCCGACTGTTTAGAATATCAATGTTAAAGTGGTGTATGCAGCGAGCCGAATGATGTTGGCGTGGCCTGTATGATAGCGTAGGACATTGTGTCCTGTTACGCACAGGTCTGTTAAGACGATGGACCTCCGAATGGCATCATCAGTGCTCTTGAAGTTGTGCTGGGCATGATTTTTTAATCTAAAGTCTACCAGCTCTCCCCCTCTTAGTCTCGGTTGTGACATCAGACCCGGATAGGAACCATCACCCACAACACTGACGTCAACGCCAGTTGTGCAATCCCAAAGGGCATACATTAGGCAAAATGACATAAGGGGCACACACGCGCATGTCCGCGCCTTACCAGCTTGTCAAGTCGTTTGCCGGAGCTTGGCCTAATTTACATGAGATTTCGAGCATGATAAAAAACAGCATAGCAGTAAAGCGCTTTGTTTAGATTTGTATGCGCCTTTGGTGTAAAAATAGACACTTCTGAGCATGCGATTCAAGAAAAGCGTGGGAGGTTAGAATACTCTGCATGTACATTTAGAAGTTAATGGATATAGTACAGTCAACGCTTGCTTCGATTCGGAGAAGAGGAAAGAAGAGGGAAACTGATGTTTTCGGAACCATTTGTTGATATTGCCTGCACTAGTTCTTCTAATTCAGGCAATCACGATTCATGACAGGTTAGCGGTGAGCAATCGGGAAACTGAAACTGTGACCTAAGTCCCTAATATGGTTTGCCTGATATAAAACAGTCCTCTCTTGGGGATGAAATAATAACTGATAAAACTGAGGATGCTAGTCTCAGGAACTAGTTGATTAGAAGTAACACCGATCGCTAGAACGAGGGCTTTATTTGCCTTACATTTCAGATTATCTCTTGAACCCATCATCATAGATAGTGACAGAAACGGGTAGCTTACAAGTTTTTGGAGTTAAGGTTTAGGCATTTAAAGAGCACCTTTATAATGACTAAAAAGAAAGAGAATTTAGTTCTTCCTGGGGTTCGCCAAAACATATTATATAATAATATAAAAAGGTATTTTGACCCTTGTGAGGTTGGTTGTGATTTTGTTTACTGAAATGACTTGAACAGGTGAAAGTAAAACGTGTTTTTGGAAAACGCAGATCATCTAGGGGATCCTATTTACCTCATACATTTGCACCACTTAAATAGCGAGAGATTTATAAGATACCACCAGAATTACCTCAACCGGCCGGTAGTAAGAGGCATTTGAGCCATAGTTCGACGCATCCGGAATAACAGCAACTGTGGATGAGTGGGCAAGGGAAGGGACTCAGATAGCCGAGGTCTGGAGGTGGTATAATGTGGAAGAAGATTGCACCGTTAAAATAACTAGAAATTGTTCAAGTTCAGCGATAATAACAATGTTAACATTTAGGAAGTCAAGTCCAGAAAACGTACGCTTACGGTAATTCATCGTCACAACTGTACAGTAATAAAAGGAAAAAAGCAGCCGATAAAAGTATGGGGAAAAGAGATGAGGGCGTTCAAAGATCAAGGGTCACAGTCTGGCTCTCTTAGTGCTTAAGGAAGTGGGAAGCGAAAGGTCTCTGGCCATTAGCTGCCCCTGTTACATCGCTGTAACGCGACGTGGGAGGTGTAAACACACAAACTGATTCCGCCTTTGCCGAAGGGAGGCTTAGCACGTGTACGAGCACTTTATGCTAGTAGAAGGTTGGATCAACTAACCGTATGGTCACTGCCTCTGCCGTCTTAAGAATCCGCTGACGCAGGAACTTCGAGTGTCTTACCGGCAATTTATTGATGGCTCGGAATGCCTAGTTTATGTCCACCTAGTGTCCGCTGTCGACCAAGTGGGCCGCAGCTGCTCTAGAGATGGACTTTTCCGCATCTTTATTTAGCCAGGCTGAATAGTGCCCTCTCATCCCTTTGGCTAGGCGTCTAAGTGTTCGACCAATACAACCTGCTTCAACGGAGCAAGTGAAGGCGAAGATGCACATTGTGGAGGTCTGAAAAGGGAGTCTCTCCTATCCTCTAAGGTAAAGAAGTGGAGTGCTTATGAATACTAGTCTTATCTTAGCGGCTGGGTACATGCGCTCGAGAGTGGCGTTTAAGCGACATTTATTGGCTGTTCAACTCTTTGTAGTCTACCCTCCCTTATATTACTCTGCAAGCCTGATGATGGACAATCGGAAACGTGCGTTTGGCGAACTTGATTTCTTAATTATGATTTGTTAAGGCGAAACCAAATGCACGGAACTATCAGTTTGCATAAAATTGTTACTAACAGATATAGGCAAAACTTAAAAGCCTTTGTTGTTTACCAGATACTAGAAATTCCAGACGCTGATGTATTCGACGCTTGAACTTAGATTTTCCACCCAGAACACGCCATTGGACGTTACTGTCATATGGTCCATCGATTTGTACTATGCAGAAGCGAGACTTTTCGAGTGGCTCAACTTTAACGTGTTCATTGACGAAATACTGGTCAGCAAATACTGATTCAGAAAATGGAAAGTCGCTGTGCAGTATTTGCTTCAGTTTTGCGAAAGAAGATTTTATTTTCCCATAAAGGAGCCAGTAAGTTATTTTATAAAACGGCCTGGTTGCCTACTGCCTCCATATGTACAGAGTATATTCGTGTTTGCAGAGCTGAAATAGAGTTGAATATATAAGCGAGCAATTTTACATATCTGGCATTTTCGCTTGTTCTCCTGATCCTCTGTACGCAGACTACAGACGAATATCTGCCGCTCTGGGCAGTGCAAAAAGAGACAAATTATCGACACCTAGATGACCTTGAATTCCGGTTTCAAATGCGGTTTTTCTGCCAATTCGTTTCCCTGTGCAAGTCAAAACTCATTATTCAAAGCTTATTTTCTGCATTAAAATACGTAATTTGTCTGTTAAGTTTAATATATTGCGCATTTGAAAATAAATAATGAAATGTCAATTTGAAAGAGTAGTTTAGAAACTGACTTTCGTAGCTGATCTTGCCAGTTTTGAACTGCACAAGGAGAATGTCATGCTAGAAAGAACCACTCACATTTGGTTCACCACATTCAAAAAACGCGTTCTAAATCAAGGGCGGTCTCCCTTCAAACGATCGATCGGCTTCTCTTTGTACCATTTTTAGGCATTTTTTAAAAATGCATCGGTAGGTCAACAGAAATTTTGGTAAACAATCACACCAACATAAAAAGCCCACCATAGATCTATTGACGTCAGTGGAAAAGTTCAAGATATTGAAGCTTGAGCGCCTCAGATTTTGCCGGAATAAACAGGCATCAGCTTTCCAGCACTGCCACCAATGTAAATGCACAGCGCAACGGTATCCATGAGAAATAATAACGACTTCTCTATCGCGTAGTCACTCGTGATGAGAAATACGACAGTTACAACGACGTTGCGCACAAGTTAGTTTAAAATGATAGCAGACTTACGCTGCATCTACCGCTCTCTCTCTCTCTGCTCCAAAGCCTGGCCTCGGTGTCAAGACAGAGTCAAGGATACCGGGGCCGGAGAGGACATAGGTGGTTGGGACGACGAAAACGCACTCCTAGCCGTACCACCACACGCTCTGCTCCACAACGTGCGCTGACCAAGATTTTACACCAATTAAGCGCGATAGGGATGGGACGGACCCCATTTTGCGCGGCTTAAGCCTGAAACGGGGCGCATCACCACACCTCAATAGTGCTATTTGTTACTTGTGCGCATTATCGAAAACATATTCCAGATTCTGATGTAGCTCCTGCGTTGATTCAGCGCATCTAGGGAGTGGTCCCTTTAAGGGGCAGGGGTGATGAGAAATAGCTGCAATGAAAATGAACACTCGATCACTGGGACAGTACATGTATTAGTCTAAGCTTTCGGGCTCGTACGGGAGGCCATCGTCGACAGTTCGACCGTCGGTTTCGGCGACGTCCACCATGTGCTACAAAACAGAGGTGAGAGCACGGACGGTGACTAGTGCGAAAATTTAGCTTATGGTGATAGTAGGCTTGCACAGTATCTACTGCATCCTCTCCTCCCCCACCTGGGCCCTGTTTCAAGACAGAATCAAGAAGACCGGAGGCGGGGGATGGCATGGTTGGATGTCAAGATCGAACATGCACCTTAGGATTCCACACTACACCCCCTGGTTCACACAAAGAATAACCAGACTTTTGATTTGCAACAACAAAACTGAAGGACATAGGGGTGGCAGGGTCCCAGTGTGCGCTGCGTACGCCGGCAACTTGGTTCGACACCGCACGCCAGAAATGTTGGCATTTGTTATGGTGCGCCAGTCCGGTAACGCCTGACGGAATCCGATATTGTCCCCGTATTGGCCCAGCGCATCTACCACGTGGCCCGTTTGGGAGGGCATCGCCAGAGCGTCAGAGGAGCAGTTTTTGTAGTCAAAAAAGAAAGGGGGGTAGGACTGCAGGGTGTGGTGCTCGCGACAAGGCTGAGTCCACGCCGTCTCATGGCGTCGTGACGGCGTGCACCCTTGGTTCGGAGGTGAGTTGCGCCTCATGACCACGAGGATGACGCGCGTGATAGCCGGATAACGATGTGTCTGCTGATGGAGTTGGTGTTAGATACCCAGGCCTCCAGCTGCCCTTGCGCTGTCTTACTGCTGGTTCGCGCCATTAGCCGCGTGTTCGCGAAGTTAAATTCGTGGCCTTCCTCCCCCGCAGTCTTATCCCCTTCTTTGTTTGACTACGAAGACTGCTCATCTGACGCTGCATTCTCACAGCCTCTGACAATCGCCTCCTATACGAGACGGAAAGCTCAGATTAATAACTGTACTGTTCCAGTGATCGCGTGTTCATCTACTTTGCAACAAGAACCTGGGACTCGCATATTCGCTTCCATCCATGAGAAATAGTGTCCCTATGAAGATATAAAGTAAAGAAAATAAGTGGGTGGGCCCTATTTAATTAGCAACACATTATCCAAAACGGAGTCCTCATTCCCCAAAGACCACGAATTGCGTATGACGAGATTGGCAGGACGTACTCCACTATGAAGTGCTTGAGGAGGACAAACGATGGACTGAAACCTATAAACAGTCCGACTACATCGTTTAAGTGAAGTTATTTAACAAAACCTGCCCCACTGCCAAGGCCAACGGATTTTGCAGAATGGAAACGCCTGACGCCTGACAGTTTTATTTGTCGAAATGGCCGTCCACGAGCTCATCTCGGACGTTCCGCCACACTCAGCCCACAGTCACGATCTCACTCTGTTTGACTATCACTTGTTCTGACCATTTTAAAACCAAGTGGGCAACGTCGAATCAGAAAGAGAGGGGAAACCCCAAAACGCGCCTTCAAATAATCAGTAATACTTGAAACTACAAAGCAAACTGTCCGGAAAGATTGCATTTAAAAACATCGTCGATTTTTCGACGAAAACGTCCACCATCAGAGAAAATACAGGAAACTAGACGAACATACAGACCCTTTTATATCCCCCTGGTGCATCGACTGCGGATGACCTAGGAAACGTGGGACGCCCATGAGACCATGGGTAGCCATCGAATTGAGAAGGACATCATATCGGCTTATGTAGGTGCATTGCGATGTACAGGTATCGCTCAGATCTCGTCAAACTTCGTCCAGCATTGCTCCAACGAAGCCATTTTTCGATCTGCGAAAAAAGGCATGGACAGTAACCTTGAGCCGCCGATACCTCCTCCACACCCCTGTTCTGTCCTCGTGTATTTGAGAAGTGAGCATGCCTGCGGTCTGACCAGTATAACTACAGGCGCAACTTCGCCATTAAATGAGGTGAGTGACATTAACTTCCAGTGCGACGCTTCCGCTCGGTGGCATACGGATAGTTGCTAACACTCGTCAATAACTGTTTCTGTGCCACTTCACAACAGAAGTGGGTTCTACCTACTCCAGTTCTTTTTGCACTAACTAAAATAGGATACAAATCGTAGATGGGTAAAACTGCTGATTGGTCCATTTCCTGTGAACTGTTCGATTATATACCGAGATGTTTTCTGTTCTTCTCAAAGCCATTGAGACGTGTTTTCTTAATATTCTATGGTAGAGTAGGATAACTGACTTTAGATACACCAGCAGAAAATCTGATAATTAATATACCCATGAAGCAAGGGTCACAGAAATGCGCTTTCAATTTCTTTTCATTTTTCTTTTGAGATCTGAGTGTGAGGAATCACTCTGCCGGGGAATTCGTGCATACTTGAAGATGTGCCCTTTTTACGTTTACCACATATTCGCAATGACCGAACTGAACTGAAAATCTGTCAACCCACAGAGTTCCACCGAATGTAAATGATGTTCGTAGGTAACAATTCAAGGTTTAATATTAAGGAATCATGGAGGTTCACCACAGTTGAAAGCGCCTATACGTAGTCTTTCGCGCCAATGTCGGCGGCGAGAATAGTAAGACGGAGGACGCATTGAGTGATGCGACAACTTGGTCCGGCTAAACAGTATGCACTTTCTGTTTAATGTGCTGGCGATTGGTCGAATTGTTCTAAGCTTTAAGATCTAAAGGAAGTTCCGACTGCCGGTCATGTAACTGATCATGTCACACACAGAACTATCTGTCAGTGAATCTGATAATCCTGGGACAAAAATAAGCTTATGAATTTTGACCAAACAATGAAGTTTGACTAACGGAAACCAGCTACATCTACCGGACGCTATTTGCCTTATGAGATCATCTATTGCTCCGATATTATTTAAGAAAACCACCTATTTGGCAGATCATTCAAATGAAGTATGATGTGGTTGTCGGTTAGTGTGACCGTTGGTGGTACCTCCTTTTCGTAATTGATTAGGTTCATTAAGACCGCTGCATTCCGGCTGTTAGTCAGCGGTACTCTAATAGGCCAGTCTATTTTTCGCTTGTTCATTCAGTCGGTTTCGCGGTCTGCATAGTGTCGTTAGGTCTATTCGCATCGGTAGATGACGAGCTGGCGAATGGCGGGTTTGCCCACAGAAATTGTTCTGGTTCTCAATAGCCTCGTCTCCAGAGCAGCGACGAGGCGACAAACTATCACAGGGGGCTAACCACGCGTACGAAACGGTCCAGGAAGACACGAAGATGATGATCAACAGGAGAGGCAAGGCATGCCGTAAACTGATTGGCGTCCGGTCCCTAGGTAGGAACTCAGTCAATCAATGTGTCCATCTGGCACTCTCATACAGAGCCCTGCTAAGGTTTGTTTGGCTAATATCCCGAAAACTGTCGTCAGTTTTGATATGATTTGAAACTCTGAGGATGAATTCCTGTGCAATTCCTAAAGCTCAGACAAATGACGAAATGGTTCAGGAAACTGCACAGTCTTCGGCTCCCGTACTCGCTCGTCTATACACCGAAGAATATAATGCAATATGCGTAAAGATCTGAGGTCCAGATATATTACCGTGTTTATCATCCCCTGAGAAAGACGATAATTAGTTTTACAGCTCTACTTAATTAGTATTTTCGGAACGAAAAAACCTTTCGGAATTTCGGTTAACATAGTATGAGTTAGCCCACCTACTGTAGCATGCTCTTAAATACACACTTGACAAAATCTGTCTATCTTACAGCTTTACTGTCGAAGAATTACATAGAGTAAGACCGACAGACAATTTGCAAAAACTACTATCTGCTGACTCCCCCCCTTCCGAATTTGTCGCCTATTAGGTTCACCCATGTCCAGCGAACTGTTACCTTTTCTTCGAACTGCCCATCAAGAGGTAACTCAACAGGCGAATGTTGCCGGCCCTAGTAGTAACTTAATCAAAACACGTGTTCACAACCATTGCTCCAAATCTAGACGTTAATGCTGATTGAACTAAATAGAACCCGCTGAATATGCATTTAAATGTGTCCTAAGGTGTTGCACTTACTGACTCCCTACCAATGTGCAAAGGCTGTGCAATGCTTTACTTTGTCGTATTTGAAGATTGCATGACATATCACAAGGAGTAGGTTTATCTACTACTAACATGACCCAGAATTCCTAGCAGAATACTTTTAGCTATGCTGACGCGACAGGATGCATTGTCCACGAGGTCAGTCCTGATTTGCTGTCAGAGTCATTCCTGCAAACAGCCATGTAACATGCCGAAGCAACACATCATGCATTCCTAATCAGATATGCGGTGTCACAGCATCCAATACGGCCATGCGCACATGCGACAATTTGCATAATAAGGTGAATCAGACACAGGTGGCGGTGTTGACAAGTGGATAATCTAGAACTGGACGGAAAGTATCAGACTGACTGTCAGTCGGACAACGTATATTGCCTCGGCAAGGGATCACACAGGGTCAGCCTGACAACGTTTGATGCATTACCTGTAAATGATCCATGCTCCGTAACCTGCAATGCGAAACCTCCTCGTAACACTCCTTTTGTGGTTCTTCGCATGTCCTATTTTCTCGAACGACATTTCCTCACAGACTGAGTCCTCATCGACTGCCGTAACGCTCGTTGCAGCCGAACAGGAGGGCATTGTTGGTGGAACGAGTGACAGTATAAAGGCAAGTGGAACCGAAAGTGGAGTTACCGATTCGGCCACGTTATGTAAACCCTGTAACATAGTCGAGGGCGTTATTAATGATCCGCCGTTAGAACAGACGCAGGAAACTTTGTTTACCTCTACTCCACCTTTACAGTCATCTCTACCCGCTGTCGAGGACGTCCCGGATGGCGAAGTAACAAGCGCACAGGTAGACTTCAGCACTCAGCTGACACCCGACCCCAGCTCAGAAGGAGAGCGTTATTCACCTGCTCAGACGCCCTTAACTTCCACGACAGAGCAACCAGCTGACACGTCACACCCGTCCCCTGAGACGGCAAGAGGGGAAGTTGTTCAGAGTGAAACACCTCAGAAGTCGGAGCCAGAGATTCCAGACAGTCTCCGAGACGTTTCTACTGAGGTGACGACAGCGCAGGGGAGTGAAACGGAGTCAACGTTCGCACTACTCGCCTCGACGCAGGGACTGACCACCGAACAGCCGGAGGGTGCTCTTTCTGTAGACGTTGCTGAAGAAAGGCCGCCGACCGTCGACATTACTCAGACAACTGCTGAGGAACATGTACCAACCACACTTGGGAGTTCTGTCGCTTCTACTGCTATGGATTTAGTGGTTGGGAGTACAACCCCACTGCTCCATCCCGCAGTGTCCACTGTTCAAGAAGCTTCCGACAGAGTTAGCACCGATGAACAGGCTATTTTAACTCAGCCAACAACCCTCGTGCTAGCTCCGTTGTCAGAAGGCACTTCGGAGGCGCCTAAGACGACGACCTTGAGCGTAAGTTCGCGATTGCACAGCAGTCTCACTCCTACCTCCGCGTTGGTCGATACCGTGACTACCGTGCTTGTGGATAACGTCACTACCACTGGTTTACCTGAGGGATCTGACCCGCAGTTATCTTTATCCACAGATGCGGACTCCTTGGTATCACAGACAACGGCGTCAGTGTACTCCGTGGGACCTTTAACCCAACAACCTGTTACAAAAACTACGGACGGTCCTTCTCCTCTGCCCTATACACAAGGAGTAACTGAAGGTGGTCCTTCAGATGCGACGATTCCTGAAGCGACTGGTCCTCCCGGTAGTCTGCAGATGTCCGTCATTAGCACTGGGACAGATGAAGTGACCACAGACTACACCTCGAAACTGGCAACTGCCCCCCATCCCACAACAGTTGCAAGCGATTCTCTGCTAACCTATACAGACGCCCCCACAACAGTGCAGGAAGTCGTGTATTCCCAGTCAGCTGACACAAGTTCACCGCATTCCGCAGCATCTACGCCAACTCCAACAACACTTGAAATGATGCCTCCCTTGTCGACTACCAAAAAAGACTTCGAGGAGTCTCCATCACTAGCAATGACGCATTCCATTTTTATGACAAGCACTAGTGCAATGACAGAGTTGTTGCCAAGTAGTCCCGTGACTAAAACAGAGTCTTATGTTTCTGGTACATACGAGCAGACATTAACGCCTACACCTGAGAGCAAAGTGACTGACCAAACTCCGCAAGACACGACTCAGCGGCCTTATGTTTCGACTTCGGTACAGCCTCCGGAAAAGGACACGGGCACACCGATTTTTATTACTACTGCGGGTGTTCCTTCTGCGGGACCAGCCTTTCAGGAAATGGGGAGTTTCAGCCAATTCACAGAAATATTACAACCGACCATGCTGAGTACGACGCCGAAATTCCCGCAGGACACAACATTTGTGCTGGGAGTTCATGAGACGTTTACAAAGGGATTAACGGTGGACGCTACTATTGGGCATACAGAAATGCCAAGCAGTTCCGTAACTACAGGACCCGGTTCTGAATCTCCTACGGGAGGCTCCGATGCGGAGCGTAGCACGAAATTGGAGCCTCCTTTACCTACAACTCAAAGTATTTCGACATTCAGCCCCGAATCAACTACTATGGGCATGACATCTTCAATCCCAAAAGTAACGGTGGACTTTACTACTGGGTATACAGAAATGCCAAGCAGTTCCGTAACCTCAGAACCCGGTTCTGAATCTCCTACGGAAGGCTCCGATGCGGAGCGTAGCACAATCCCGGAACCTTTTTTACCCGCAACTCCAATTACTTCGACTTTCAGTTCCGAACCAACTACTATGGGTATGACATCTTCAATCCCAATAGTGCCTTCATTTTCAAGCCCCGGCAGTGCGACCGACAATTTGACACAAGTCATCAGTTCTTCTTCCGTCACTGAAATGCCTGTTTCAGTAACGCCCCCGGGAGTCACACTGCCGCCGAGTGTAAAGACACAACTCACGGTGACATACACTAGTGTTCCACTCTCTACAGTCTCTCTGTCACAGTCAGATACCACATCGCTCACTGCATCGTCCGAAACAGTATTTATGACATCCACTGCTGACAAAGAAACAATATCCGATACATCGGCTTCCTTGATGCTGACGACGGTTTCGCCGGCTTTCCCAGTGTCCCAAAGTGCTATTAGTGAGACAACCTTAAAACCCACGGACATCTCCTCACAAGCTGTCGATTCTTCACCAAGCTCATCTATTGGACCAAGCTTTTTGTCCTCCACAGTGATCCCAATCACATCTGCAACGGTTACGTCAACTGTTGCAGTTACCGCGGTAGAACAACAAAGGAGTTCCACTTCGGTTACTCCTCCAAGCGCCTCCCAGTCGGTAGAGCCGCAAATGATCAGCGGAACCCCTACAACATCTCCAACCCTCTCCACAGTAAAACCCACTGAAACTGCTGTGTTTACGTCGGTCTCTAAAACATCCATAATAGCAACTGAAGTAACTACGAGTGCCATCGGGGCTGAGATTACAGTTGTTTCCCAGATATCTCAGACCCCTGATGGCGCTGAAGAAGTACATACGGCTCATAATGCTCTGCCAACTTCCGCAGCTCCTGCGACTGAGCAAGGAATTATGACCGAAGTAACTTCAATCGTAACTATGAAGACAGAGCCCGCAGGGAGTGTAGGCCCAACAGAAGGACTAACACAAATGGTGGAAACCTCCTCGTCAACCACTGCGCCCATTCCTCAACCACCTACTTCCACAGACACCTCTGAAATCACCTCGACCGACCGCCTATACCCCTCTGTTGCACCGGCCATTTCCAGAGGCTTAAGCATAGCCTCTGCGGTATCAATGGGTCTTATAATCATCTTTGTCAGTATCCTCCTCTGCGTTTTCGCAGTCTCCGCGGTAGGCGGCTGGTTAGAGTATCGTAAGAGGAAGCGGAGCCGGCGACCCCCGGCGGTCAACCTAGTGCGAGTGGAGCGCGGAGGTTCAGAGGACTTTACTGAAGGCTGGACCAAGGGCAAGCGACAGCAGCAGCAGCAGCAGGCCTGGATGACATGCGAGTCTGCTGCTCTCAAACCACACACCTCCGCAGCACGACAGGAGCCCCTCGGCAAGTTGGCGCGCCAATGCAGCTGCAAGCGACGACGTCTTCTCTTCCCCGGCAGACATCACAGCCTCTGTATGCTGCACAGCGAAGTCAAGCCGACTGAGGAACCGCGGGCTCTGCGCGTGATCTCCCTCAGTGACGAGGACGAGGAGGCCATCAGCTCTGAATCGATGCTGCTCTCCGGTATCGGTCGTAGGCGAGTGAGTGGGGCCTCGGAGGCGGCACTCGCTGAGGAACAGGCGAATGAGAAGAAGTCGACGGGCAAAAATTCTCCCATAGTCGAGACGGAAGACGGTGATACGGGCGATAGCAAAACGAAGTGGCTTTTCATCGATGAGGTCTAGAGGAGCGGTCTGGTTCGGTCTTCCCTTGCCCTTGTCCTCCTGAGACCAAACCTATACTGTTTCACTGGGACCGTTGCAAATATGTGATTGCCATTTTATGCTACTTATTGGACTGCACATGCCTGAATCGACAACGGCAGCACAATTTTACTGCATGTTCGGGGTACACGCCCTTTTCACTGTTTTAGTCACAACCTTGAATAAACCATTTTTAACAAAGGAGAAAATTCACCTTGGCCTATTCTTCTTGGTAGTTACGCCCGAATAAAATTCAGTTCTGCTGTTTTAAGAATTTTACGAGCCATTACTTGAATAAAGCTTGTAACTTTATTAAAAATGCCTTGCGATATATTCTCTGTTTTCCAGAACTTAACCATTTTTCATTCTGGAATCTTCATTCACAGGATAGCCTAGATGTAGCCATATCTAAGTATTATTAGAAGTTACAAATAAATGGAACAAAATATTATTGCACAAGCTAACAACAAATGTTCAAAATGTATTTCTTGCGCATGAACCTTCAGTGGACCTTGATTATATCGATTTCCACGTTCAGAACCCACCATCGATTTAGCCGATTTTTAATTTATTATTGCACTTTAAAATCGAAGAACGGGCCAGTGCTGGTAAGAATTACTGTCCATCGGACCAGAGTCATAAAGATAGAAAAGACCACTGGAGAGAATTATTTAATGATCTACCTACATCAGAATCGACAAGCTATGAATTGGTAAAGAAATTCAATTGAACTGGCAACATCACCAAAGCCAATAAACCTGATCCACTATAGCAAGATTTACCCCGCAGATATGACACTATATTGTAACTTAAGGTGATACTTATGCCCAATCTATTTGTAACTTTAAGTAATAATTAGGGTTTGCTTACACCTGAGCCGCCTGTATATTGCAGGATTTAAGACGATGAATGAAAAAAGAGGGAAGCTCAAATATATATATAAATATGGAAAGGTAATACCGACAAAGACAAGGGAGACCGGAATGGCCATTTCTGGCTTATTAGCCGTCATCAGCCAGTCATACCCAACCCCAAGTGTGGATCACTTGAGAGCGTTGGTAGAGCGTTCAACTCCATGACCAAAGATCCCGGGTTCGAATCTCAAGTGATCCACACTTGGGGTTGGGTATGACTGGCTGATGACGGCTAATAAGCCAGAAATGGCCATTCCGGTCTCCCTTGTCTTTGTCGGTATCATCTCATCTATGTCTACTACTAGTCGCTGTGCGACTGCCTGCGAGGGTTTAAGTATGAGCCCCAAGGCACAACGGAACGAGCATGTTCCGTAACCTGATCGGTGAGCGCCCACTATCATAATTAATATTCCCGATCACAACCGACAGGACAACGGGCCCGTGGCTCAATGGTAGAGCGTTCAACTCCATGACCAAAGATCCCGTGTTCGAATCTCAAGTGATCCACACTTGGGGTTGGGTATGACTGGCTGATGACGGCTAATAAGCCAGAAATGGCCATTCCGGTCTCCCTTGTCTTTGTCTGTATTACCTTTCCAACATATATCACAAGTCGCTGTGCGACTGCCTGCGAGGGTTTAAGTATGAGCCCCAAGGCACAGCGGAACGAGCATGTTCCGTAACCTGATCGGTGAGCGCCCACTATCATAATATATATATATATGCATATGTTGAAAAGAGATGGGTTCTTTGGGAAAAGAGGGTATATTGCGTAAATTTTCGACGCTGGTCCCCCAGGTTGTCGTCAGACGCAAGCGGAACGCAAATGTGAAACCAAAAAACAGCTAACGTCAAGAGTGCACAAAAAATCGATAATTGCATGGCGTGTGCGCCGGTAGGCGACCGCCGTGTGTCAGTCTGAGCATATGCATATATATGTTTGTATATTCATGTTCATATACAGGATGTTCCAGCAATGTATACACACTCCCACTTGTGGTGCCCAAGTCTGTCATGCTTAGACACATACCTACACCAGAATGCCAGGCAAACTGGAAATTAATCGCCCTTAGATATATTTCTAGAAATCGAAGCACTTGCTAGCATTCAAGTTGTATGCGTGAGGAGGATAAAAAATGCCTTTTCGATCGCCGAACAAGTTCTTTATTTGTCCGGGCTTTCCAAATCGTGCAGCAGTGTATAGTCACAGATACGTGCAGAATCAGAACAGACGACACACGTAGGGAGTATTTTGCAATCAAGCATTACTGAGACAGATTTGATGGCGAATGAACAGGCTCTGTATAGCGGCGCCGGATCAATTCATCGACTGGCAGAGCTCTCACCCGAGGCTCAAGCATCAGTTAATTCGTAAATTGTCTTGTTTCTGGCGTGGGCACTTATCTTTATGGCTGCGGCATCAAACTCGTGACCTATTTTGCAGGTGATAAAAGAAACTTGCGGTATTCTGTCACTCCGTCGCACAGTCAGTTTATGTTCGTGTATTCGTTATCCGAACACGCTTTCACCCTGTGTTGTTCAATTGCAAGGCCGGTCTGTGCAGGGGAAAAACACGTTACCAGGATTTAGTCGTTTTGTGATTATTAAGACCCTTCTGCCCGTGATAGCTTTGTCGGTGTGAAATTCCAACATCTTGTTTTGCACGGATGCACTCGCTCGTCTTTAAAATGTCCTCTAGGTATGGGAGAGCATGCTATATCATGGGTGCTGTTTTTGGCCATGTCCTCCAGAAATGAACACGTAGATAATCGTCCACATCAGGAACAGGGCAAACCACAAAATGATCAAGCCTTGGCCTCCGATACGAATTCAGTCAATCGATGCATCCATCTGACGTCGGTATGCATAGACCTATATAGTCATCTCTGGAATGGCTTCACGGATGTTTGATTAGCTCACAATCCCTCTAATTATTTTATCCTTATTAGTGTACTCCTGCATAGTTTTACCTGTACTGACAAATAAGAAAATTCTTTCGTCGATCCACAAGCTTTCTTCTTCCCTACCAATGTATACATTTCCACATACGCGGCGATAAAACTGGCTGAAACGAGATCAAGACTTTTTTAAAAAATCAGCACATACCAGAAAATCATCTGTTTGTTCAAACTAAAGAATGCACAGTGGTTTTACTACTGTGTTATGGGTTGTCTGACTAAGAGCGCCCTCAAGTTGGGAAACGGGAGTAAGTATTTTCATGTTACTTTATGCTGTGCACCGGAAATTGAAAATCAGTCCCACAGCCGAGCGAGTCTGTTTTTACAAACCTTACAGAGAGAACTGACCACAAATTCAAGGGATCGGAAGATGGAAAGAATGTCCAAATTCACAAAGATACCTCGCTTCCGTCAATATAATAATTTCGGATACACCGTAAAAGGAATAAGGTACTTTCCAAAACCGTCCGATCTTTCATAAAAAAATGCCTAGTATGCACTCACCGGCAACCTGCATGGTGATCGTAATTAATCTTAAATTTCTTCACCTATTACAAGAATGTATGCTGATAGTTAAGGTGTAACTACGTGTTCATGGGCATATGGGACGACAAAGTATCATAGGCAGACCAAGCCAGCGGTTCTAAAGTCCTAAAAGCAGCCGCATTTGCGAGATGGATTTAGCACTAAGCTCTACAGCATGTACAGGTGTTGCTCTTCTTAACATAACACCGCCTTCATGGTTGGCCGTGCAAGTCGCACTGCGAGAGGATGCGGTTTTACTCAAGACGAGGCGATTACATGTCAACGATGTGTCAGTCTCACACCTCTCGCATGCAGGGCTCATTTGCATCCGTACACACTCGTGTGGTCTGCGGTTGCTATGCTATTGCCGGCGAGCCTCGTCATCAGTGCTCACGCCTGATCTGCGTTCACACCGGCCTGCGCTGATGGCCGGTAGGAGGTTTCTCGCGTTTGCGTGCGACTCAGAATCTCGCCGCCTGCGCTCCGATGCTTGCGCGCCGGCTCTGTCCGTTTTGGTCTGTTGCTGCTTCTGGTCGATATTTCCGTCCGCGGTTTCGATAATCGAGCCGCGCACGTGGGCCGAGCAACGGCTTCTGAAAGTCGTTTCCTATGCCAGCCTTCAAGGGCTCTTCCGGCTTTTATACTGCCTTCTTAACCCATGACTCCGACTTCTGGCCGTCTTCGCATGCCCACGCATGCAAACTTGCAATAACTTTCACATATCTCCAACGTAGTACGTTATGCTGGTACGTCACTAGAAAGTACAGACGATCTCCGCCGTTCCATTCTGCGACAGGAGCCACTAGTCTTCATGATCAGCGATTGTATCGCCACCTCAAATGCGTACGCGATAAAATTCCCTTATAGTTGAAGGAGACGGATCGCCGTTCCGTATACGTTACCAATACACGAAAGCGTCCTCTGTACTATCTGTGGGTGCACTAAGGTCCTAAAAGTTAATTTTGAATGCCAGTAAGGGTGTTCTTAGGAAACTAACACCTGCTAATGGTAGCAAAATCGTCCATCATCTGCCACGTCTTTCTGTCGTGTGTACAATAGGTGGGCTAAATCATGAAATGTTGACCGAATTTCCGAAATGCGTTTTCGTTTCGAGAAGATTAATATAGTAGGGTCGTAAAACAGATCATCATGCGGGGTAATTCTATAATAATTTGGTTACCTTAGAACACCGACTATCGACCTAACTTTTTGTGAGGCTGCACGCAAAAACAGTATTCTGAAAAAAATTGCTACATACGTAGCACGCATTTTTCTTATTTATTTTCAATGCCCTCAAAAATTCAACAATATTTCATGGAAAGCATGCACAAAAATTCATTTTTTGCCCCCTCAGTAGGAACTTACGTCTTCTTTACTTTCATGCTCAAAGGAAGGGTATAATGTGGTTTTAAAAAAGTTAACATTTGGGAGATTGTTAAATACCATAAAATGGCCGTTCATAAAACGCCATGTCTCTGCATTTACCAATGTGGCTTGTAAAGTTAACAATATGGCTCAAATCCATTGTTAAATTTTATGAAAACCAGATGGCCTGCTATTAATGCCATAGAGAAATGCACGATTTTCCGTACTCGGAAAATACACGGCCTGTAGTTTGCGAACCCAGAATGCAGGTGTAACGACAGGTTGGGTCTAAAGTTATTCTGGAATCGGAACAGATTTTTAAAATTAGATCGTACCTTTCCTTTGAGTATAACTTTGAAAATAAACGTAATTTTCTACCGAATAAACAAAATACTGAGTACTTGTATGCGGGTTTTCCATGAAATATGATTGCATTCTCAAGGTCATCGAAAATCAATAAGAAAAATACGTGTTAATTAAGTAGTATTTTTTGCAAAGTGTAGTTTATGCATGCAGCTCGAAAGAAGTTAGTTCGATTGCCGGCCTCCCAAGGAAACCGAATTATTGTAGAATTACGTTGCGCTGTGGTTAGTTTTACAACCCAACTTCAATTATACTTTTGAAAAGAAAAGGCATTTCAGAATTTCGGTTAACATTTCATGAGCAAGCAAACCTATTGCATGTACTCCCCTTTTGGCGTCGATTCTAGAATGATTGGTTGGAGGTGGAGGAAAAACTTTGCCGGATGTTCCACCAGCGCGCCGAGTTCGTCAAAGTTAGGTTAAAACAACATTTAAAAATGGCCATAGTTTCTATTAATTACGTGAGCCTGGCACAAATATGGCGAATTATAAATTGATTAGTTGATACTTAGAAAATCCTGCTCGGAAAGTTGGCTGACTGAATCAGATTTGGTTGAATCAATACGTTGCAATACTTTGGTCGGGCAACTAGACTCAGCAGTGATTAAACCCACAACTCCCGTTTGGGCCTCGTAACTCAGGTAGCCGGAGCAATGACTGTATTCAAACATTTCCCTTCCGTCGTAAGCTTGAATCCCACCGAGTTTGCTTTGTTTTCCACTGTTGGGTTAGGATGAAGTCTTCGTCGTTTGTGCCAGTTTAAATGTGCCAGGATCAAAAATTGCACACTAATAAAGATGTCCATAATATATGCCCTACGCGGACACATGGTCCACAAAAGAATGATAAACGCCTCTTAACAATGTGCTCTCTACACTCATAGGGTATTCCAGCAGTTGTATATTTTGAGGAAGGAGACAAGCCCCCTGGGACACAAGCTTTATTAGCCTGACGTTTTGGGTTCCGGCTCGAATTCATCATCAGAGACAAAAGTTTTACATCTCTTTTAACTAGTGCCCATGTTTATCTGGACTTTGACGCGCAAATGTCATAGGTTTGATCTCCAGAGCAAGGCGGACCGACGGGATTTCAAGCTGCGCCTATTCCGGCTCACTGACTGAGGCTCTGCGTTGGCTAGGAATTGTTATTTGCCTTGAAAAAGTAAAGCAGATCATTAGATTTTGTGAACTATAAACTAAAACGCATAATCTAGCTTCAGACGGCTAAGAAGCCAGTAATGACCGTGTCCATCTCTCTTGTCTTTGTCGCTAATGCTTGTATGAAAAACCAAACTTACTTCCCCCTCTGTGCATCGTATTATGACCGATTGAAGTTTGTCTCATGACAGTTGGTTCATTTTCAGTATTCTGCACTTTAAAATACACGTCAAACAAAATAACTCGAAAGGCATGTGCCAGTTCCTACGAGTACTAGTTGTCTGCTCAACTGTGACTTGATCTTTAAAGGCTGTGCAAGTGACCTGATTTGCAGTGTACGTATGTAAAAATATGAAAATAGCCTTTACATGCAAATAAACGAGTCTCCTAAAGGCCTGGTAAAAGTACAAGACCACTTTCAACTGAATTGGTGGGGAGTGGATGATAACTGAGGCTTAGAACACTTTAAAAACTGATTTATGCAGTGAAAAAATCATGATAAAATTATCACGTCTTCTCCGTAAAAATGACAAAATGTTGGCGGTGTGCATGCACCATTTGAGTGTTTTTTATGATAAGGGCAAACCATAAGAAGAAAACGCAATTTTTGAACATGACGCTATAGTTTCTTTGTTGAGCCAGATTGAGTGGGGATTGTGACTCTCCAACCATGCTGAAAACGTAACGTTAATAAACCGAGTACGGAAAAAAATATTTCCACAAATATTGTAAAGTAAATTCGCATTTAACGGGATAGTCTTGTATTTGAGGCAAATATTTTATGCAGAATTCAGTCCTGTTTATGTTATTCGCACCGTAAAAACTCACTAATCGACACTGGATAAATATTTCGCATTTTTTTTATTTTTCAGAGATTTAAATATGGCCCAGGTCATTGTTTGCCCCTAAAACTATTAAATGCTTGTAAAACGCATTTAGGAGCGTGTTTTCATGAAACAGTCCTTTACTAATAAAACCGCAGTTTGTATTGGAAACTAAAATAAATTTCGTCAGGGTTGTTCGAGGAGAAAAGTAACTACAGTAATTGTTGTCTAGACGGACTCACAAGGCGTATATAGTGTTTTTGAATAAAAAATGTAACGTTTCTTCATCTTTAATACAAAAGTGGAAAAAAGATTTTAAGTACTTTGCATAGGCCAGCTTTACGAACGCTTGTATATACCTCATTTCCTTTTTGGGTAATGTGATCATTTATTATGACGCAAGATAGATAGAGCGTTGTTCGGCATGAATCAAAACTAACTTATCTTGGAAGTATTACTGCTGAATCCATGACCAATGCCATACATTATATCAACTCAGCCACCCGCAGCAGCCTTCAACCACTAAGTTGGCAAAGCGAGATCGCTCAATTCAAGATAAGCGTCTGAATATCTTTTCTAAAACAGGATGCGATCTGAGATATATACTTTACAAAAATAATAACACAGACGAAACTTGCAAAAAAACCTTTTATTGAACTGAATATGGGCCGCAATGGACGATTAGGTGACAACCAGCGTAACGTAACGTGAAATGTATTCAAATGTGTCCTAACGTGTGATATAACGATTAAGAAACATCGATTGAGATAAATATTATAAGACCCATATAAATTTTAATCATATAAAAGCAGCAACTTTAATAGAATGAACCAGTGACGGGATGTCAGTCACTAAACAACTCACCTGGTTGTGACCACTCGGATTTAAAACAAGGCAGTCTGTTCCCGTCTATGTCCATCTCTGGTCACTGAGATATTTCATATTTATGAGGGGAGGACGGTGCCCGACTCAATTTATAATACTGCAGGTGCGCACTCTGAGACATTCCGATGACTGTATTCATAATTGCCGCCGACAATTTAAGTAAAACAATAAACTATTGTTATGCCCACGACTGCGTTGGACGCCCTTACTGGCATGCAACCCCAGCGTCAGCTTGGGATTTTCTTTACTTCCAGTTACGAGAGACTTCACTGTGTTTCAGAAGCGAATACCAAACAGGATCCTTGCAGATTATAATTGCCGCCACATAAACACCGATTTGGTGGGCTGCTTCGATTCCTTATTTTGAAAATGCGCACTCGAACTGATGCTAATTCCCGTTAAATTCGTCGTAAATGAAAACGCGGGCAACTAAAAATAATAGTACCATGAGTCGGGAAAACCAATATGCAGTAGTATGAAGCATATTCGTAATTAAGATTGCACTGATGTTCGCATACAGTGCTCATAATCACCAATGGCGACAATGTCAGCAATTATTACGTGAAACATCCCACCATATGAACGTTTAGGGATTTTGGCAAGTATCCGAAATCGCAAAGAATTGGTTTCTAGAAAGTCCGCAGTCTGAAGGTAAATATCATGCCGGTCAGTGGTAAACGAATATATATAGAAAAAAGGAAGAACAGATCAAACTTTGAGAAGATCCAGACAAATGTTAGCTTGCGGATGTATTTAAAAAGTACGCCAAACTAGCCACTGAAACCTTTGTTAGTAGTAGAAGTGGGATATATCAAAATTCCTATTATACGGCGCCCGAGGATAGGGAAGTCTACACCCAGATGAATTAGTAAGGCAAAATTTAGGACAACGTTATACTTAGTGGCGAACGGTAATATGGCCACGGTATTCCCCTTCACGTTATCCTTACATCTCTTCTTTATTAAATGGGTCACAAGTTCAAAAGGCATTTACACAGTCCACGGACTTAATCTCTCCTATTACACTCTATAAAAGTAACTAACAGGTGTACCATTCGCAAGGAGGACGAAGAAGTACCTTGGTTTTTCGTTTATTTCTAAGTGTAAGACAATGTGTAGCCTCTGTTTTGTGCCAGACGTATGTTTTAGTGTATTTGACAAAAGATACTTTCAGCGCGGCGACGACCAAAATTCTGCAAAAAATAAAGCCATAAAATAGTGTCCTGGCGTACAGATTCGAAATAATGACCATCCTCATTCGCACCTGCTCTTCCTTTCGTACACTTTCCTACCCAGTCTTGCGAGTACCAGTATCATTCGAACTTTCCGTTTTTCTAATGTGTAAAACCAGGCAGTGCTTGGCAACGCGGTCGAGTACAGGCTTAACGAAGACGTTTGACCAGATAATGGCCAATATGCCTTGTGGATATCAATAACGACATAGGAGCAAATGTAAACCTCAGTCGGACTATATTATAAGGCAGAAGTTAGTTTATTCTGTAAGACCCAGGCGCGTATTGGGAATCATTCACTGGCTATAGTCTGTTCTGAATTTTAAGGGAAATATAT
This sequence comes from Spirometra erinaceieuropaei, assembly GCA_902702965.1. NCBI lineage: Eukaryota > Metazoa > Platyhelminthes > Cestoda > Diphyllobothriidea > Diphyllobothriidae > Spirometra > Spirometra erinaceieuropaei. The sequence goes on from CACRXP010000068.1 coordinate 923,554, forward strand.
CCATTTAGGGGATAATCCACCTGAATGTCGTAGTCTTGAAGTTGCGATCTTGTAATCGAGTTGAAACCGTGCTTACTGCTTAGTAAAGCAAATATACCGATATTATCACGGGCGTTCGAAAAATGATTTGACGAAATCGTTAAGTCAACCTTAAAGAGTTTACAGGATTCCGCACAAAAAGATAGAAACACCAAAACTCTATGCCGCCAGTTTTCGGCTGCAGCCTCGTTTTGACTGCATAAAATTGTCAACTATAACAAACCTAGCACTGTGTTCAAAATCAAAATGTACTTTCCGCAAAAGCCATCTAGGCTGCCAAGCGTGTGTTAGATAGATAGTTCTGAGAACAAACTTAGCCTGATACGCGGTTTCTTGCTGTCCAATCGTAGCATGGGATATTTAGAAATCTATAGCCGTCGAAACATAGTGGTAGTTTTTAGCTCATGTTTCTAGGTTAAGGGGATACCAGAAAAACGTTTGTCTGCATATTACTCCAGTATTAAACAAACTCTTCCAGCACTTTCGGCGGAATTTCCGCGATATTTGATTATGCGATTGTAGATTTATGCTTACAAGAAAGGAGCAAACTTTGGAATTAAGGCCATAAAAAATTTTACATCGAAGGACCATTGATAAATTCCTGAATACGCACATGCCTTTTGAAATGAGGCAGCATGTCCACTTAAATGTTTATATGTTTTTATGTATTCTTGCTAATCCCCTCCTATCATTCCCTTCTAACCGCTAATGATCTGCGATCACAACACCTGTTAAACCCAGTTGTATTAAGTCTGGCGTCTAATTATTCGACCGCAAAATGTGAGGCTTTAGCGGTTTTTGGAAGCAAAATAATATCTCAATGAACACATGATGTTGGTAATTAAGCGATGAAAGGCTGCCACCTGACAATGAATCAACATGATCTCAGAATTGAGATTCAGCTTCAGTGACTCTTTTCTAAAGTGACCGTAGTACTACTCCTGCCTATTTTAGATACCAATCATTCTTTGGTATTGTTGGGCACATTCTGCGGAAACCAAATCAGACGTGGTCCGCCTAGACGGAGTGTTTGGCTAAGTGGGCTACTGTTCTAGAATCCCCTTCCGGTTGCCTTGTCGACAGAAAATGTGTGATGGTGTGGCATATGCTGCGTACGTCATCGTCCGGCGCCTACCACCTCGTGAGGAACACGGTTAAAGTCGCCAACGGAACGGTTATTAGCAAAGGTTCAACATGTCTAAATGTTGACCCACAATGTTAGCTGGTTGACTGTCATTTTTGACGCCGACGTTAGTGACGACGGCGTTACTGGGGTCAACGATGTAGGAGTCCCCAGCTGTAGGTCCACATGAGGATCGTAGTAGGTCGCGCCGCTTGCTTGCAGGTGTAGACTACGCCTAGCGTCCATTTGCTGGGAAACCAGCTCTCACATGTAGCTCCCTGCAGCTAGGCTCTGCCTAGCGCCACTCTGGTAACCACCCCGACTGGCGGGCTGAACCAGGTGAGGCTATCCGTGTGTGCATCTCTGCTCACGGTAATCTCGGCTCTGTTGGCCGGCATCGGCATTTACTTAATGAGGCTCCGTCTTGAACGCCGTAGGAGGCCACAAGTTAAATGAACCCCCAGATAAGTGAACGTTGTTCTTCTTCTTGTTTGTGTCTGTCCTTGTTGCAACCTAAGCGCCGTTCTGTCGAATTTTCTCTGTTGCCTTTGCTTTTGACTGCTTCTTCGTGTATGTTCTTATTTTAAACTAAATGTCGTTCTGCAGAATTTTTTCGTTCATCGTTTATATTTCAGCAGCCAGTTAGCTTAGTGAGGGATGGGTAAGCTATGCATCATGTTCCTCTACCTTTTCACAATCTCTCTCCCCCCTTCAAGCTTACGTCGATGTCGTAGGCAGGTCCAGGCTAACTCGGGTCGCTTTGCTAATAATCCAGAACGTGGCTCATAGTGGAGTTCGGCAGTCGCCAGGATAACTGAGCAACTCCACTAGGGCAGAGCACTGCTCACCACCGCGAGGGAGAAGGGCTAGAAAAGGTGTCCTATACGAATGCTGGGGATCCACGCCGTCTGCAAGCTGACCGTAGTTGCAGACGCAAAATTCACAGTCAAAAAACCAAACAAGAAACAATGCTCTCTCCGTCTCTTCCCCCTCCTCCTCCCCACCGCCCCATTCTCCGAACTGATGGGGCGAGTTCGCTCACTCTGGCAGCCTGGGATCTTCGTTCCCTTCAAAACAATCCGAAGAGCAACCGATCAGAACGGAGGGCGCGCTAGTGGCTCGGGGATTAGCACGCTACAAGGTGGACATCGCTACACTCAGTGAGACCCGGTTCTCTGAACAAGGCCAACTGGAGAAGGCAGGTGCTGGCTACACCTTCTTCTGGAGCGGTCACCCTAATTCAGAGCGACGGGACGCCGACGTCACCTTTGCCATCCGGAACGACATCGTGGGACGACTGGGGCCAGCTTCACTTTAGCATAACACAACAAAGGCTTACTACGTATATTGACCAATTTACTACGCCTTCGCTATTTCACGTCCGTTTTACTAAAATAGAAGTTTAAATCAGGTGCAAAATGAGCAAGCGTATCAAATTTATTTCAATAATACACGGATTGTATTTTAATGAAAATCACATGTATTTTTTAAAAAATTGCAGTGAACGCAAACAGGCGTACTAGGAGAGCCCTACTTTTGAAGATCCGCTCACTCAAGCACGTGTCAATCGTTAGTACTCAACACTACTTAATGATTCACTTCGTTCCAGCGTGATGCCATATTTGGAACAGCTTGACGTTTCTCTCCGCCGATTACCTTTCGGATGAATCATGCTGTCGCCAGTCAAACTCTTCCCGCGCACATCCTCCTGACTTTACCCTTCACTAGTTTTCTCCATGCATGGTGGTAATTTAGTCAGCCTCGTTGCTAAACAGACAACTTTCTGTGTATCTTTTATTGCAATGGGAAATCCAGCGACAAAGACCAATGCATAGCGTTTATCTGAAGTTTACACGGAAAACTTGCAACTATAGGCGGGCAGGATAAACGCAACTTCATTCATAGCCCCAAACAAGATGGCATAAGTAGGGACTCGAAATCCATCCGAAAGATAATTGGAAATACACTCTTTTTTGGAGAAAGCAGCATGAAGTCGAAGATTTCGTCCTTTATTTGCTGAGTTTCTAATTAGCAGTTCTTCTGTGTGAACTCAATTGGGAAGTTGAGTTTCCAGTTATTTATTTTCACTTATAATCAAATACGAATGTTTGTATCTGAAAAGCATTCAGATGTGAATTTTGATCACATATTTCTGCTAATTTGTGGGCAAAGTTACTTGTATGGAACGACAAAGTTGAAGATTTGTAAGGCCCCAATGGGCACAAAATTCGAAACATTCTAATTTAAATATTGAACCCACGTCTTATCCAACCTCACACGATATGTTCAGTCCGCAACAATGAAGATACGTTTGATCACGGTATCGAGTATAGTGCCTAAACTTACAATATTTTGTATTGTATTGCGTATATCGAATCGAAAAAAAATTATAGTGGTGTGGAGATGTTTTAAACTGAGGCACTTTTAACAATAAAGAAGATGAAGACCCGATCTCTGGGACAGTAGGTTTATTAGTCTGAGCTTTCGGTCTCGTACAGGAGGCCATCGTCAGAGACTGTGAGAAGGCAACATCAAAGGAGCGGTTTTTGTAGTCACGCCATGAAGGGGGGAGTGATATGAGTGCAGAGGGTGGTATTCGCGACGATAAGTTGAGTCCCACGCCGTCTCACGGTGGCGTGACTGCGTGCACCCTTGACTGGAAATTGGGCCTCGCTCCTTGGCCGCGTGAACGGAGCGCGTGTAGCAGAGGGGTATGTCAACGTGCCTGTTGATAGAGTTGGTGTCAGACACCCAGGCCTCTAACAGTTCTCGTTCTGTCTTATTGTTGGCCCGCGCCACTATCCGCATGCTCGCAAAATTGAATTCGTGGCCTTCCTCCAGGGTGTGAGTGGCGACCTGAGACAACGGGTCGCCTCTCCGGATCGCCCGTTTGTGCTCCGTTATTCGTGAGCTAAGTCTTCGTCCGGTTTGTCCTGTGTAGTGGCGAGGGCAGTCCCGACATGGGATCTGATAGACGACACCCGATTGTTCTCCCACGTCTAGGCGATCCTTCACTTTTAAAAATAGAGTTTACCAGAGTGCGTTATATCCTTTTAGAAAATATGAGAGACTATCCACGAAACTATAGGCATTTTCAAACTACTGAAACCAAACAGAAGACATATAGCTGCATTTTTTGATTTTCGAATTATGAACCGACTTTCTGCATTAACCAGCACAATCTACCATGACGCAAAAATCTCTTAATAAATTTGCCCCTCTCCTGGAAGTTTGGAAAGTACTGAGTCTGAGGAAAAATATTCACAGATTCCCGCAACGTCCAGCATATTTGGGAAACTAGTAGGCTACCCAGTATACTGCTTACATTAAATCATTAAAGATCAGTCCAGATGAGATAGTTGCATGCCTCAGTCAGATCTGAGGCAGCTATCAGCCACTTCATGATGTAAAAAGAAGACCTTCTCCAAAAAAACTTTTGTAGTTTTCTAGCAGCTCTGGGGTATTTACGGAACATCTACCTGCTGCCAAGAAGCGGGAAGATTACTGTAAACGTATAAGGACAAGAGGGCATCATCAGCACTCTGACAGCTTATGACTAACATCTCACTCGTAACTTTTTTAAATGAACCTGGTCTTATTCTCGAGTTTACGAAGGACGAAAGCCTAACGAATGGTGGCACCCGCGAAAGTCAGAAACTATTATCGCCCTGACCTGTTCACCGGTCTCTCTCAGTCCCCAATTTAGATCTAAGTGTTTGTCTAAGCTCAGCAAACATTGTTATCATTGTCCATATGACAGAATCAAGTTCCTGAGTATTTGAAATGTCAGTCAAGAATACTGGCGATAAAATTATGAAAAATGGCGACTCCAATACGAGGGAGCATGCTACCGCCCCAACACAGTCAATCGCCTTCAATGACTGCTGGCTCTGCGATTTTATCAAATGTGTAGATGAGTAACAATGGCATTCTTTGTATACTGCCACCTTCTACGTGTCTGTTCCTCTGTGTATTATTGTCTCCAAATGGCTATTCAAAAAGAATAGGAAACATCAGGCAAAACATTGTTGCTATCGTTCATCCTGCACCAGACATACGCCGGCTGTGTAATTATAAGACATCCCACTTCAACATCGAGTCAAAAGCTCCAGCGGTATGGAAGGAACAAGTCGGCTTGCCAGCCACAAACGGGATTAGTAAAAGTTGCGCGGGAGCGATGCTCATCGATATATCTGGGCTGCAGGGAAGATTACGGACAGTTCGCCTCCCCTTAAGTTGCCGGCGTAGCGCAGATGTTGACAATTAGTGTAGGATATTACAGCTAATTTGATCGCAGAACTAAAGACGTTAATCAACAGATTACAGCCCGTAGACAGAAAGAAGGACTTTTAATGGATGGAGAACACTAAAAAATAGAACGCGAATGCTGTCTTATATGAGTTAAAGGACATCATCGACTAGATTTGATAAACGGCTTTCACTTTAATACACCAGGATTTCGCAGTTTATTCACATGACGTCGGCGTACAACCCAATAGATAAGACCGGTTATTGTGAAGATAGTGTACGTGCCTACAAAGATTATATCTGATCAAACGCAATAAATAATAACGTGATTGTTACTGTGTGCACGAAATAGATGCGCTGGACCAAGATAGGGGCCACACTGGATTCTGGCAGACATTATCGTGATATGCACCATAACAAATGCCAGCATTTGGGGGTGCGGCGCAGGTCCATTTGCCGACTCACATGGCGCGAATTAGGGTTCCCGCGTCCGGCCTTGTTGTTATTGGTTGTAATCCTTGTTAGGTGCTTGCTGTGGACCAAAAGGACGTGAAGTGTTACGCCTAGGTGAGGGTCCGGCCGTACGAGCCACCAGCGTCATCCCCCCGCCCCGGTCTTTTGGACCGTGGCTTGAGACCGGGTTCTAATGAGGAGGAGAAGGAATGCGTGCATTAGGTGCTACACAAGTCTGCTATCAATATAAACTACATCACGTGCAAATTATCGTGCTTGCTCTCGCACCTCCGTGATAAACACGGTGGACATCGTGGACCACGACGGTCAGATTATCGTCATGAGCACACGCAGGTATAAGTCAGATAAGTCCTTTACAATGATAACAACATTTGTTTTGCCATGGCTATTGGGGGGTATCAGCCAGTCAAAGATTTGGGACGCCAGTCGGGATATGAATGCGCAAACTCTGACGCTAGCGCCGCATTGATATATCGATTGACTGACTTATCATCCGGGACCCAGGGCTCTATCGGGGGGGATTATCTTAATCACATTTAAGTTAAATTCGTGGTCGGTTTGGTAGGTGTTAGCGGCCACATGTGATAATCCAGTCATCCGGTTGCACAGCTAGCCTATATTTGTGCATGCGTGATACGAACATGCGTCTACTCTAACCTATGTAATTGCAAGGGCAGTTTATGCAGGTGATAAGATACATATTGGCTAACCGCTCCCTGAAAATTAATGCGCCCGTGATTTTCCTGACCCCGGCACGCATGATAACCGTGGGTCGGTGTGTAATCCCGACTCCTAGTCCTGCAGCCATGCGCTCGGTCGTTTTTGAATGCACAACAAAGCTTGCTATATTCACAACAATGTTATTATTTGGGCCCTACGTGCCCAAAAACCGTAGGCATTGGCCTATAAACGCCTTCGCATAACCATTCCGAGCAAACTGGTCAATTGTTTCACCGAATCCGGGCAAACTTAAAGAGCATTCTCGCACAGTTTCATTTGTGATTTGCTGGATACTGACTGTGAGTGTTAGACTTTGTATTGTGTTAGATGCCTTCCTGAAGATGAACGTCCGTACGAATTTGAAAGTTTGAAATGATAAAAATTGCTGCGATGTCCGACCACATTTCTTCATCATGCATACAAACAAGAGTTACACGTGGGTTTGTGGCCATTCGTGAATCAACAAATGTCTGGCGTTTGCCCAACTAAGCAGTCACTGCTGAACGCTTTCCTTCCATTTAATCTCGAGAAATTTATATCGCACATCCGGTTAAATATGGCTACTAGCGCAAGATGTGCCCGATTTTATGTCTCCTGGGAATCCTCGACATTGATTGGATGAGCAAAAGTCAACCGTGCGACTTCTTTTGCAGGATGTGCGTCATTACCTTTGAAGAGGATCTCACGCATTTATTTTTAACTAGTTTTCACCAAGGCCTCTATATAATGCACTGCTAGCGTCACATGAATCTCTATAGACATCATCTTTCCTGTCCAACTTGCAATGCCTGTTGTTGGGGTGTATAAGCTGAGTGCGGAACTCAGTTGTTAGTTTGTGCGCTGTCTGCATTTTGAGCTTCGTCAATGACATTTGAACAGGTCCACACATATACAGAAGCTAAAACTTGAACTATCCCCATAATAATCGTTTCTTTGACACTTGATTAGTCTCCTAACTTTTTTCCTGCCCACAGTGAATGAAGCCAATTTTGTGCTGAAAATTTTGAACTTACGATTTCAAAATAAAGCGAATTCCTTTCTCTCTTTCATATTCCTTGTGCAGGCAAAGGACTAACATATGTTGGTTCAGGAGTCTGATTTGAACTAATTTGTCTCCTTGACTTAATAATGGACGTAAAAAGGTATGCGGTAACAATCTAGTTTAGTATTATGGCCCTCTCAACAGTTTTCATTGCAAAGTAATGATTTTGCTCATTTAGTAAGACTGCCGACAGCATTTTGATTATATGTGTGTAACGTTTCTTTTCGGCATACAAGCGTGTGCAATAAACTGTTAGTGTTTTGCCGCATAGGAGCATGTGAAAATCAAGTCATCCTGTCAAATTTGTTTCTGACTGTTGCTTTAAGCCTTCGAACAATTGTGATGGTCCCACCGTGGCATGATTCGGATTGACCGTTAAACAACGCAGTTACATGTTAGTGTTACACATGGCAGTTGGGATGTAGGCCTTCAATTTTACAGTGAAACCTTGTCAAATACTCACAGAAAAACGACGCCATAGAGGCAACTCTCAATTATTTAAAATTTTCCATGCCATTTAAAGGTCAAATTTTGATATAGTTTTGGGGGTTCAATTAGAGCGGCCATAAGAACATCAAGGTCATGGCAACAAATGAGTTCTTTAATTAATCATTTTGCAGATCGAAGGAAATGCAAATGATCGGCGAGACGATTTCAAAAAACATTTTCTCCCCATATGCGATTAGAAGCCCAATAGAACCTCGAAGCAAGCAGTCATATTCCCTAGAGGGATTGGATCTGGTAAACTTATGACCTTCCTTTTTGGCGACAATTTAAAGCTGAATGTTAGGGGCACTTGGGAACCCGGCGTCATTTCTCCGTATCGCTGCAGCGTGTTCGACCATTCGCGTTCGGAGCTGTCTTCCGGTTTTGTCGACGTAGATGTTTTGTCCGCAACTGTACCAGATCCAATAAACGACTGCAGACGTTTCTAACCGTGGCAGCGGGTCTTCCGGTTTCATTAACTGGCGCCTGATGGTTGCCTCGGGTCTGTGTGCAACTCCAACCCCAAGTGGTGCGAGAAGGCTGGCGACAGCTTCCGAAACGTTCTTGACATACGGAAACTGCCGCCAAGATTTGGTGTCCATGCGGTTAGGCCTTTCGTCCCTTTTGCGTATGCGCCGGTTGGCAGAGTTCTGCGGATAGCCATTGGCCTTGAATACCCGTCGGAGGTATTGTATTTCGGCAATTTCGTCTTCCGGCTCACTGCAGTGCGATTCGACACGCCGATAGAGCGTCCTTACACAACTGCGTTTGTGGCTGATTGGGTTGTTACTGTTGAAGTTCAGTACTTGAATCGTATTTGTCGCTTTCCTGAACATTTTGGTCTTTAGTCCACCACAACCTTTGTGGCATACGAGGACATCCAGGAAGGCCAGCTGGTTGTTCACTTTCTCCTCCCTCTTAAATTGAATGTCTGGGAAGACGGCGTTGAGATGTTTTTTGAAGGTCAGCACCTGATCCCATTCGATGACGACGAAGATATCCTCCACATACCGGGCACAGAACTTCGCCCTGTGGTGTTGGATGACCAGCGACTCTAGCCGATGCAAGACCGCCTCAGCGATGAATTCCGAAATCGGCGAACCCATCAGCATGCTCTTCACCTGTTCTTAGATTGTCCCGTCGAGCGTGAAGTATGCCCTAAAACAGAACTTCGGGAACTGAAGGACTTGTGCGTGTCCAAGATGATTCTCCGTTTCATCGTACAGGCTTTGTGTAAGCAGCTCGATTGCCTCGATCGCCAGGTTCTGGGGAGTAGAAGTAAAATGGGATGTAACATCAGAAGACATCATGCTCTCATTTGGATGCAGGCTTACCCCTTTGAGTTTCTCAAGGAATTTTGCTGACGAAGAGGCAAACAAAGATTGTGTATGCTCCCTAAGGTGCACAAAGGCTGCGCTCCTCTTCCACCCATCGTGTCGCTCAAAGGGACTCCAACGTACGGACTGGCTAAGTGGCTGTTCCGGCGTCTCGAGTTCCCGGCCGCTGAGTCCGCCACCACGATCTGTTCGTCAGCACGGTAAAGGTACGTTAACGGTTAAGGTTAAGTTGAGGGGTTTGAGTTACAGTTAAATTTATGGTTAGGGTTAAGGCTTGGGTTAGGATTTGGATCGGGGTTAGGGTTAGGCCTTGGGTCCGTGACACATTTGAGGTGGGGTGTAATGGAAAGTTTGGTGTTCGCTTAACGATTATAATTACAATAAGAATTAAGTTTACTTTTGAGGTTACGGTGAGGTTTATCATTTGCTTTGGCGTATTGTGGCCCTGCGTTTACTGTCAGCCAGGCTTTTGCGGGGATTCCGAGCCTCCTTTAATCTCGTGTCTAATTTGTCATTCATCAGACTGCCGTTTAGGTTTTAGCTTTGGTTTCTTTCTCCACTAACGATTTCAGCATCCCTCTTCGGCTTACTTTACGTCTAATGCCCAGATTGCGCTTACACTAGGGACCAGGACAGGGTACTCAACTCTCGCAGTATTTCTTAACCCATAAATTTATGACTTTTCTCGATAATCTATTGGGCTCAAGGGCTCAGAGTTGATGCGGTTTTTGTTTTTTGAGTGTTATCCTCTGCGGGTCGTTATCACTCCGGCTTTTCCTGTGTTTTGTGCAATAATACTACAACAATGTGCACTTCTTTGGTACTGACTGAAAGTACTTAGGCCGAGCGACTAGGACAGATTTTTAAGTTCTGACATTTTCCAAAAATGGAATTAACGTTCATAAAGTCACATGCAGTACAAAACTATATAATGGACAATGAGGACGTAGAGTACACTTTTACAACTAGACTGCTTTAGCGATTCATTTGCTAGCTCTGCGGCAGACGAATGTTCGTGCACTGTTTTCTTATAAGTTTGACTTCAGTGTCCCTGTTATAATCACTTGTTCACCGATTAATTATAGGCTTCCTACCGACCTTTGTTATATGCGCGGTTCTTGTAAAAAACCAAATTCTCTCACCGAACTAAAGGGTTTGGTACTTTTTATGACAATTTCAACATAAAGTTGCACTGACGCATATGTTCTACTTAACTTTAGGTTGCGAACACTTAGTGGACTCTGAATTAGGATAATCTCTTCAAAGACGCCAAAGAAAATTATTAGCCACTGTATCATGCTCAGAATATCGATCTTGACGAATAGTTGGGAGAATACTTTGGACAAGTAATTAAGCTAATAAGAGATCGTAGATGACGCCAACAAACTTAATACAGTTTGTTAGAAAAACGTTGTTCAAATGTAAATAAGTGTGTTACCGAATCTGATTATGCAGATTGGCAAGGAAGTATGCACCCTCTGCATTTAAGGGATTGAATTTGACTTTTTTTCGGTGTTATATATTTAATATAACTACAAATACACACCTGGTGGAATGATATCACTATGATCAGTGATGCATCGAATACATGGTGGAAAGTCCTTGGCATCCCTCAACATAATTGTTCTTTCAGGTTTATTTGTCGCTGGCGGAAACTTAACGCTAAAGCGTGTGGATGTTTCCCGAGGTTCGAGATTTAGCCAAAGTGGCCAGCATCAACTCTGACGCTTTTGATAACTGCTGACTTGGAGTAGATTATTTTATATAAGGGTCTACAGGCGCAGACCAAAATTTGACGCAAGAATATTTGGGCCACATTCCTTTAACCACAAAGGGATGACCTCGTAATTTTTATTAACTGCCGTCACGTAGCTAGTAGTATATGTTAACGTTAGAAAATTCCATTCAGGCAGCACAGGCCCAATTATTCATAAATCGAATGTCGGTCTGCGCCTTTTAAGCTTAAAATATACTGACCGACTCCAAGTTCAATTATTGTTTTTGTTTTGTTTTCTTGACTTCGTCTGCAACGCGGTCACAGTCGGGGCTACTACGTTAAGACTATTCAGCCGTCACTCCCTAAGCTTTATCATTTATGAAGTATATACTTTAAGCGGTAGAAGATACCATTCTAGCAGCGCAGGTACTTGATAAGTTTCCAGACACCCACGTTTCGCGGATATTCTGCTGTTGCATGGCACAGCTGCGAGGGGTTCGGCTCATCAATCGGTCCCCCATAATTCCGCATCTGCCTTTTGGTAGACATTCGGGTTTACAAACTGTTGCACTTTAATTTACTCAAAATCTAATCCCCAACTTGAGTAAAGTAAAGTGCAACAGTTTCTAAACCCGAATGTCTACCAAAATACAAACGGGAAATGCTGAGGGACCTGCTGATGAGTCTAGCAACAGCAGAATATTGGTAAACCGTGGGCGTCTGGGAATTTGTCGAATACCTGTGCTGCTAGAATGGTGTAAATGATAAGGCTAAGGAAGTGTCGGCTGAATTTTCGTAAAGTAAAAGCTCCGACTTTAACCGCATTGTGGACGAAGGAAACCAAGCGAAAACAACAATTAAAACATAACAACTTACATTTGAAAAACGTTGATCGCTCAATGTGGATATGAAAACTGTGAGAAGACGCTGGAGGATCACCAAGGTGTTTGTGGTGATTTAAGGTTTAAATTTATGGGCAAAAAATAATGCGGCATTTTCAGATGCGACAGCTTCTAGGGCTTATATGCCGCAGTCATCCAATGAACCCTTGCAAACCTAGAGCCTTTATGATGCGCAGAAATCTACTTGATGAGTTCGTCCAAGACACGTCTAAACACAAAAACTGCGGCAAAACATTCGTCGACTCCAAGGCATAAGCAGCCTTCGCATGTGTACAATCACCCAGTTGAGTACAGGAGCACACAATTGGTAAAAGAAGTTAAGCGGTCATCGTAGAGACATTAGTGCTAAATGTGGCCGAAAACGCAGTGACAGCCACTTTCCGAAAAGCTTAGTCGAGCTTTAGGACCTGAAAGTTTGAATGATATACTGAGGTGTTTCCTCCATAGCGCACCGAAATGCTTGATACTTGTGACAGGAAAATTTGCCGGCACTTAACGCAAAGTATCCTATATATTTTATTGGCCGACTTTAAAGTTTACTTGGTAACGGTAGGTTTTAGGGCCCCAATTATCTGTTGCATACGAAAACCTGCCTACCGCCCTCAGATTGTTGAGTACGGCTTTAGGCATGGAGTTTGCGTTCGGCTTGGCCATTCTGCTTTTGTTTTTTGCGGCCATCGAGCCACCTTGTAGCACAAATTTGCGTGCAAATTTCATAAATTTATTAGCTTACTTAACCTTTTCACCCCGTCACAGGCGTTATCCCCTCAGTTTACCATTGTCCTGCACGAGCTGAGGTCAGAGTTAAGAAGCGATCTCACCGCTTCAGTCGACTTAATTTACCATCACTTTCCATGACCTCAACTTAAGGAGTTGGGAGACGATCGTAAGAATTTGGTTCCCTATCGGTATCCAGTCTAATGCGAATACTGCCCCTCACTCCACATTTATTTGACTTGAACTTGGCTCAGAAAGTTGAAAAGTGACGGTTAAATCCCTGCAACCTTCATGTGCCGCGGCGAGAGCAGATACTTTCCTGCACTCAACACTTACATAACCGGGACTCAGGTCAAAGGAATTATGAGACAGTTGGCCCGAACCGAATTTATGTACAGACACTCCTTCAAAGTCCGGAGAAAAACCGTTCCCCCTACCATTTCTTCGGACATGCCAAGTGCTGCACTGTGTAGGCCTTCGCAAAATGCGACAGGCAGATTTCTCACGTGTTCTTTAGTCCCATAGCGTTCCGGCCGAAAGATAGCCGCTGACGTACTTCATTCACATGTGTCCATACTGTTTGGCCGCACAATGGACATCGTTCCTAATTGTTTGGATAAGTTAACAGTTCCTTTCAAACGCCTAGTTGCTCCTGAACGCTTTCCGCTTTCTGCATCCTGCGTACCGGAACAGGCAGCCATCCGGGCTGTAATATCTGACTTGAAGCCGCATTCGTTATCTGCATTGGCAGGTTACCACTGTTAGCATCGGCCTCCTGGCCTGACAATATTCTGCAATTTTGCTGAATTGATATCAGGGCGCAAGGGGGTAATTTTCCTTTTTGCTGTCACTGACTTTCTGTAGTTTAGAAAGAAAATTATTACATAAAAACACTCTTCTCCAAATAATATTTTCTATTTAAACTGCCGTCTTCGCTTATCTACTTTGGATTTTTTAATATGCACATATATGCCCTGCCAGTCACCCCTACAGAGCTTATGCCTCCATACGTTTACATTTTAAACATCTTCCTATACTTACGTCAGGTATATTTAATAGCGTACAAGTGTATTTGTTGATGATCACATGACTCCGGGTTGGGACCGCATTCTGATATTGACTAATTTGACTTCGCGATTGTTCATTAACAATCCAGACGCGTACAATAAAGAAATAAAAGAAGTGGAAACATCATTTATTGTTCGTACATTCCACTGGCTGCCTGACCGGGTGCACACGTACTATCGGTACCATATTCAAACTGCATTATTTTTAAAATTTTAATTTTTGGTTATTTTTTACTATCGCGCTAACTTTCAGTTGCTACGCATCAGCACCTGCTAAGTTTTATGGTCGAAGTTCACATATTTTTTACGAATCCTTGAATTCAACCTTCCATCCCACGCGCATGATGCCCCACAGTAAAACTTCCATTGCCACTGTTTCCGCAAGACGCAAGCCACTGGCTAGCAATCTACTTGGGGTCCTACAACCTACCTATGCATTTAATTGACTCAGCATCTCATTTACCCGATCTTACGCTTTATGCCTTAGATTCTTATTTGAAGTCTAAAAACCACATGCATTACAAGTAGTTTGAAACATTAGAGGCGGCCTTAATCCTGCAAGGTCAGGCGTGATAAGTTACAAAAACGTGGTTTTAGGAAGCTTTTTCGAAAAGTTTCATAGTGGCGCCCACGCAACCAATAAAATTCTCGAAAACAAAACGAAGTCGATTGTAAAAGGAGGTCCCTTGATGCTGTTTTTTATTTTGCTAACGCTAGAATTTACACTTCCATTTTACACACTAAACACGAAGTTTTTTGGAATTACCTTTTATATCATTGCAAGTGACTGACCTGTTGCATAGTCAAAAGTGGCAAAGTGGAGGTGAAGCAAATTTTTGGAAGCCAAATTAATATGCAGCATTTCATTCAGGATTAAAAACTAGACAATATGCTTTCTACTTCATATTGTTGCAAAATGTTCTCACGGAAGTTGAAATCATGCGCGCTGTTATCCTGTCGTGATAACGTAATAGAAGAAGAAAGTCGTAGTACTGACCTGCATCCTTAGACGTTTCTGTAATCGAATATATCATAGTGCCCAGAGCAACTATCGGAATGAGTACGATTGAAGGATTAGACTATGGGATCTGACAAAATGCAAGTAATGTCGCCAGTTTTCACGAACTTCTAGTATGGTATTTTCATATCTAATTATGTTTTGGATCCATCTTTAGTTTCATTTGATTCAGTACTGCCTTTCTTTGTGGCACAGTGAGTAAATTGGAATGGCCAAACCAGTAAATGGAATTCCGTTTTTACCCATTAATTTGGGCAGGGAAGGAATACATTTTTAAATAATTTACAGATCTAAAGAGGTTGAAACAAACTCTTATGTCACATTTTGAACGCTAAAGTGCTCCCGTGTTTCGACAAGTAAACGTACCCTGGGAGCGTAGGAGCAGAAAACCTACAACAAACATTTTTTGAATTTTGCTGTACTCTTCTGGAACCATAGATCTCAGTTATTGTGTCACATTCCCATTTGCTCAGCTTCTGCAAGCCCTCGGATCTTATTTCGTCGCCGAACCTGCAGGAGACAACCACCAGCCTAACCCTTAATCCCAACCCTAAATCATAACCTCAATCCCTAATCATAACCCCTAGCTAAAAACCCTAACCTTTAACATTAACGCCTAACTTTGGCCCCTAATCTTAACCTCTGGCTATGGATCTTGCCCTACAAGCCCATCTAGGTTTTCGTGTTTGAGACTTAAAAAGTCCTTAGTTGTGAGGCTTGACTAACGTCTGCACATCTACTCTCAAGTTATGATTGCTGCAGATAAAAGAATGCTTCTTCCGAAGTGTCTAATTTAATTATAACCCACTGCATTGTCGGCTAAATTAAAAGGGCCTTCATCGCGAGAAACTAAAAGACAGTTTGGTAAGGTCGCCCGAATAAAAAGCATTGCAAACTTGATTGCAGATCATAATAAACAATGAACATATAACCTATGTTTAACAAAATGCATTATTTAGGAAAACGTTTTATTAAATGTTCTTTTATTACAGAGGTTAAAAAGCACATATAAGCAAATATTTTGGTCGAGGGAGCATGATCATTCATTTTGGAATACATTTACAGCAATGAAAAATGTGCGCACCGCTTAACCAATTAGTTTCCTTATACCATTCACAAATTTCCGAAGGAATATTGTGAAGATACCAGATCGCTTATTGACGTGCATTCCCTACCTTAAATAATAATGAAGGCTCTAGTGACTTGTTTTTAACTGTTCCGTCTTATTAGTTTTTTTTATTTTTTTCACTTTTGGCTAAGTTTATATGCATCATAGTATTTGTAGGACCATTGCAACTAGCCAATCGATTTTCGTGTTTACCCTCATTTTGCAAATAGCGAATACGAATACTGCGAAAATTTTGCATTTTTAATTACTTAGCCATTACGTGTCTGTTCACAGACTGTCTGTTACAATTAATGTCAAAGGACATTTTGCGGTTTTAATAAGAACATTTCTTCGTTACATGTCAAAAGTGATTTTTTGGAGCAAAAGTCGATATCTAATTGTTGACAAATGGGTTTCTGTGCAAGCAACGTAGATACGTTTTCAGGCAAGATGGTCTTGTTAGACATAGAGAAATTTGTGCTAGCAAAAAACCGGTTTTATGGATGATTAAGTGCATCCGTTAGAAACAAATACGTCATATGCAAAATGTTGTGAGAAAAACTAACAGACAACTTATAAAAGAAGTTTCCTACCAGAGGCCAAATTTCATTCTAAAAAACCCTTCAACTACACCTTATGTGCAGCTAGAAGTACGTGTCCGATCTCAGAAAGTGTTAGCCAAAACTCTAAGACGCGTTTTCGGTTAGGAAGGATAATTAAGTTGGGGTTGTAATATTGATATTCCTGCTGCATAGCCAAAAAATATTTTGAAATTACCAGAATGTGGGCTTTTGGAATATACTTATTTTTGACCTCCCGCAGAAAGAACACTGCAAGAAATGGCTACTTAAGTAGCATGCATTTTTCACATTGACTTTCGATCGTCTTGTGGATGCAAATATATTTCACGGAAGATATGTTCAAAATATGCCATCCTTTACGCATCAAATAGAATCTCATATTGTCTTCGCACTTTATACCAGAAGAAAATATATATTTAGGTTTTAAAACCGTTTCCTAATTCCGGTGTAATTGTGGGCCTGATTAGCCGTTGCATTGGCGTATGGCAATTTTAGCCCATAAAGTGTATGCTTGCCGCATAAAACAAAAATATATTCTTCTATGTCTTTAAGATGATGCTGTATAGACTCCACAAAATGTTGCAATATATGCAGACTGTGCGGTGCTATATGTAATGCCCTCGCACGGTCTCAATATTTTATAAGTGGAAATTTTTTTAGTATCGAGAGACAACTATTCTTAGGGTATAAAATTTAAAGACAGTGGGATTTTCTACCAAAAGAATTGGTGGAAACATAGTTGTGAGCATGTTCTTCATAGCATGTGTTTGACTTTTTAAGGCAAGTGAAAATTATCGTAAAAATGCAGGCTAACTTAATGGTCATGTAAAAGAAATGTGTTCACTGCAGGAGGTCAACAGGAAGTAAATTCAAAAGCTGACATCCTGATGAGTCCGAAACATTAAAGCATTAGGCTGCAGGAATATCAATACTACAACCGCTGCTAAGTAAGTCTTCCTAATAAAAAACGTATTTCAGAATTTTGTCCAACACATAATGTAACGGCAATCACTCAATGTAGATAAGCTAAGAGAGTACTTCTGGTTAACCTGCTCAGAAGATTATTTCTCCGCGCTATTGAGCATGAAATCATCGAAAGATCTCTGCAAACGAAATGTCGGGATTAAAAATGACGAGAGGACTAAACATGGCGGTTTAAGTTCGACATAGCTACGAGCACATTCGCTTATATATAATTGCCAGATGCAGTTAAATCACAAAAATGTTGTTCTGAAAAGAAAAGCAACAGATCCAGGAGGTGCACGGTCAAACCGTTTGACAGACAGTTTGGAATGACTTACGTCCAGAAACCCACTGATAAAATTGTATAGTATTTTTTGCAGTCGTCGAAAGAACTATGATTAATACCTTCTGGACCAGACCTTCCATGAATAATTGTTTTGTTCTTTGATAAACTTTGGCCATATGAGCATTAAAGCAGGTATCATAAAACGGTTTATAGAAATTCCTTGTGGATGTTCAAAATTGAAGACATTTTTTCATAAAGCAAACGCACTGGACGACCATGTACGTATTTATTCCAGTAAACAAATATGAAGAAAATACTGATGATTATATATTGCAATAGAACACCGGAACGTATGTGTGCAGGCATGTCGGCCAATATTAATAAGAACAAAGTCGGGGGGAAGACTTAATTTAAGTGGACAAAACACTGAAGTGAATATATAGCTCCATTGATCGCCTAAAATAAGTACAGTACCTGTGCTAACTCATGAAATGCCGAGGTCAAAA
>CACRXP010000068.1:944432-1074731 GCA_902702965.1 Spirometra erinaceieuropaei
TGTGTTAATTCGTGACATTTCATGAGTTAGCACAGGTACTGTATTTGTAAGAAATAATCAATATTTAGTCTGCATTTCTGCAGTTTCGGAAGGGCATTTTGTTCGGTTCCCAAGGGCCAAATTTTCCTCTTTAAGTTGCAACTGCTCCAGTAAATAAAGACAATATCCTCTATTATGAATTTCATCAAAAATATTATCCCATTCCATTTGCAGCAGTGTACTATTTATTATTCGGTTCTATGGATAATGCTTCTTTAAGTTAGGATCACTTTTCATGTTATTACAGGTGCATCATTTAACGCATGTTCTAAATTTGCAAGAAAGGGAATGTTTTGTGTTGCCTCGTCTCCTGCGTTGTGATTAAGTTTGGGCAATGTAGTTGATAATGTGTCATCCAGCTCGACGCAGGTCGAGCATGCTTGACATCCTAAAAAAACGAGTACACGATCTTTGCTTGCGTTTTTTGACTCCGCCTTAAGGATATACTTTTATTTTTTTTCTTTGGTGTTGAGCATGCACGCTTTAACTGACCAGACATCATTTATACTGATAGATTTAAAACTAAATAAGACTTGATGCTCCGTCAACCAAGAGCAAACTTCGGCCGCATGCATCCGAACTTGCTATGCGGACTTGCTGTCACAAAATCGCGACTTGTCTTGTAATAAAAAAGCACAACCAGCAGTTTATACTACTGAATCACAAGTTTGAAATCAAGTCGCAATCAGTACCCAGTTTTCCGAATTCCTCATCTAATGCATTCGGTTTACCTTCTGGAATATCTAGGGACAGACTGTTTGGTTGATTCTTAACTCTCTACGAGTCGATAATACCACTAGACAATTTGGTATAAATAAATAAGTTGTCCGAAATGTTTCACACCGGTTATTATTGACGCGGCTACAGATAATAGGTCTTAACGTGCTCACATGCAAAATTATTGGCAATCTGGTACTACGAATGTGATTTTCATATTTTTGCAGTAGATAATACAAAGCAGATCTAATGAAAAATATAAGACTTTACATCGTACGCGGGGCAGATAGATTTTCGTTACGTTTGGACAAAAACAAAAATACCTTAATCTTATTTTAAGCCTGCGGGGTTATTAAATAAATTTAATTTTTAATGAAAAATCCTATCATGTTCCTCTAGACAGATTCATTACTTACTCGCTCTTTTTAATATTTCTGTCCTTGTCGCTTTTAATGCCTCTGAAATTAACTGCGAACTTGGGCTACACCAATTTATTCAAGGTTTATAGACTTAGACTGAGAATTTGATTTATGAGTATTTGGGCCAAAGTCCATCAGCTACAGCTGAGAATTGCGTAATATTCATTAACGGACGAAAAGCAACTAGTAGTATATTTGAGGGTAGGGTGATACCATACTCACAGCACAGGTACTAGCAGAGATACCAACATTCTGCCGCTGCAGCTTCGAGGTGTTTGGCTCGTCCGTGGGTCCCCTAGCGTTCTCCGCCAGTTTTCTGGTAGATACTCTAATTAGGAGATGTTCGAGTCGAACCATTTGCAGCTGTACTATTCAGCGTCAGAATATCGGCGAAAAGCATGTGTATGGGCTTTTGGTTAGTACCTCTGTTGTTAACATGACATGACCTTGCTTTAATGTTTTTTTGCTGTTTAACTAATCTTCAGATCTACGAGTTGTATTTAGCTGAAGAACTGTATTACGTCGTTGATATCAAAATCGGTAACAAAATCAATCAGACAGGCCAAATTAACGCCATTATTCTTCAGTTGTGATTAATTTTAGTTCGCATTTAATGGTTGTTGCTTGAGTTTGCCGGAAATTCTACGGACAAAATACTTGTATGTAGGAGGGCATTGGAAGATTAATAGAGTCCTTTGCTGGTCTTTCAGACAGAGAGTATTTCATAGGCGAAATCTGGGCAACTATCGGTATGCAAACTGAGTCGCATTTACAAGGATTTGGGTTAAAACAGTTCTAGGACGTGTCTTAAATAAAAACTCCCAATATTTCTCTGCTTATAAAAGGCGCTATTAAAAATGTCCTCTGCGTCTTTAAAATGTCGTTGCTTCCTTTGAGACAGTTTGATTAAAAATGGAAAATTTGTTTTTCTTTAAAAACATACTATTTATAAAACACCATGTTAATGGACATGCAGTCCACTGAAGGATTTTTTAAGTTACATATTTTTAATGTGGCAGACCAATCCTTTAAAGTATTAGATGAGACTTGTCACTTCTTTCGACAAAAATGCGCTGCAACTTAACTGCGGGATATGTTTGGTTCACTTAAATCATTTTCTATCTCTCCTAGTAATCACTAAGCGAAACAACTGGGAAAATAATAGAATGTGGCCTTTACAAGTTATCAAGATTCAATTTACTTAAAAATAAAAACCTTTTAATAGACGTTTTGCCAGATTTTTCATTATTCCTTTTGACGCAACTTGAACGACTCGAAGCCATGGTGCAATTTAACACCAGCAAGATAAGGCTTTAACAAAGTCAACGCTCTCGGCCCTCCTGCTTGTGAATTTAGATTACTATATTGGACTTTGTGATTTCGGTGAGTCCGGCGGGCAACTTAACCCACATGTGATTAGAATCACGTCTCCTGGTGGGGCGACGTAGCTCAGCTGGCTAAAGAGTTGGCTTCCGCTTTGCTTACGTGGGTTCGCGTTCCACAGAGGCGCCGAGTTATTTTGCATTTAGGTCAAAATAAAAACATGTTTTTCTTAAGTATGCAAGATATTGCTCAAAGGGACGACCGCTCTTCCACAAGGCATGCCTATAAAAGGTATCTGTGCGAAAGAAACTGTAGTAAATTAGACTGTCGAGGCACGTGCCTTGTACACCTCCTATATCCAACGCGCTTCAGTGGTGAGACAAATTCCATACGAAGGGGGTGACGTAGACTCAATAATTGTTAAAATTCAATAGCCAGTCTATGCGTACGACACCCGCGGCCAAGCCGACATTGCATACGAGAAAGCCCGCATTTGCTGGAATTAAAAACGCATCTGAATGACAATTTAGTAGACGTCACATCAAACGGGTGTAACTGCAGCCTGACCATCAGACCTCAAAAACATAGAGTTTCCACGACATCAAGCAACATTTTTTGCTTGCCATGATATGTTCACCCCGGTAAGGTTTATTATATTTTCGACTGCTTTGATTTGGTATAGGGATAATTCCATATGACCGACCTCATTCTCTTCTCTTTCCAGGGACGGCCGAAGTTTGGTTAGGCTAATAAGCTAACAAAACAAATTAGCTTACCGAAATGGGTCACAATTAACTAGATTCCTTTTCCATAATTCATCAGGCCTCACCGAATGACATGCCTTTCACTTGCAATGTTTGATCACACCTTCTTTGGTAGCTTGTATTGCATGTGCATTCATTATCTATTGCATGATGTGCTAATGTAAGTTATCATATATACATGCATTACCAAGTAAATATTGTGAAAGTCAAAGTGCGTTATTGTTTTTAGGTGGACAATGTATTGTGAAGGGCTCTAGACAGCGGTCTAGATAACGATTTAAACGAATGTGGGTGTGACCAGACGGGTTTGCGATATTGAAATGCTCCAGGCAGATAGGTTTAGAATGCCGATTCGCCGGTCAACTTTTTAATGAGCGCTAAGAAGTATATGTGATGCATGATTACAGTCGTAGTAAGGACGGGTTGGATCTGCGTTTACACTCTGGATGGTGATTATGATAACCATGACAGTAACTAAATTATAGTCAGTTTGATAGTCTGGTTCATTTATAAGAGGCACTTTGGTTTAAGACGGTTTATATCAATTAACGGAAAATAAGTTTTGTCTCGAAATAAAGTAAGGCGCAGAACCCATTACAGAATGTTTGGCATAAAATATAGTAAGTGGGATAACTCACAAATCTCGACGGCTGAAAAGTGAACGATCGGTTCACAAAATGCGGGTGCATTTTAGTTTCAGCTTATGGAGATCAATTAAAACTACTTTTCTTATACACACTCTGTTTATAATTAATAAAATTGACGATGATGTTTATTACTGAGGGGAAAATTATGCGTTTTCTTACATTTGTGCATTACTCTGTGCAAAAATCTTCCTTGGGTACATTTGGGCATCAGTTTATGTTTCTTTTCCAAGTGACACTGTTTCAAGCGGGCGACACTTCTTCAAATAGCTTTTGCGTGCACGAACACTAATATATTATTTCGATTAGATGAGGTAGCAAAGAGTAAAAGTGGCATATTTTTTAAAAAACGTTAAAAATTTAAATTTGTTTAAAAAATTTGTTCTTAAAATCAATGTAGTTTTATGTCCCAAAAATAGGGAATAGTCCAAAGTCAAACCTTTGGTTAAGGTCAATTTTCATTTCTAGACGTGTGAAAACACTCAATCAGTAATCGCAAAATGCGGGGGAGACTTGGCCGTCTTAAGTATTATACATTTTATATGGTATTATTTATTATTATTATAATGGTATTATTTATGTTGTCCTATTCGTGTCACTTAAAAAGCCATATGACATCAAAGAATCAGTTAAGTTACTATTTTGGTATTCACATAGTCACTATATGCTGCAGTCAAAATCAGAGGACGACACAGTAAAATGGGGAAAAATGACTGAAATAACGTCAGCGTAAAGTAAGCGAAAAATTAGACATTCTCGCTAGGTCATAAAATAAAAGGCGCCAGCATCCATAGGAAGAATGCACTTGAAATAAACATTTCATTTTTTTCCTCTTTTAGATAGAGATGAAGCATCTAAGCGCGTCTTAGTGAACTATGCGAAGAAGGCGCTGTTAAGTGGATTAGTCTTTGTTGCACGTTTTTTAATTGATCAAAACACCCTCATCTCAGGCATCCATTATTGACTATCATTTCCTGCTGCGATCATCTTTCTTATTCTGACGATTCTGCACCGATAACTGAAATTATAAAATGAGCACTTCATGATCCGCAACCTTCTTAAATAGTTTTTTAAAAGTGTCCACAATTGAATATTCTGTCCTTAAATCCGGCCATGCTGCAAACGCGATGGAACAACACGGAGCCAGCTCATAGCACAGCAATCATCGTCGGACGTGTGCAGTCATAACAAATGTCACATATCCGACGTAGTGGCACTCCTACAGGTTGGTGACGTGCCAGCCAGCTTCGCCCATTTCTGTCTGCGATCCCGTTGACGTTGTCCCGACACCGTGCTCAGGAAAATGAGGAGGAACAGGTGTGTTATTTGCGTCGCAAGTCCATTATTACTATTAAGCAATTTATGCCCAAGTCACTGTCCCTAATCCCGCCATACTGTGTGGCACAAGGCAGACATGGTCAGAAACAAAGATCAAACTGTCATATGTCGAATACGTTGAGAAACAAATCTGTATGGTCTGTCGTTTCAGACAATTGCTTGCAAACACTGCAAATCACAAAAGCGCTGTGCTAATATTTCAAGAACTCCGCAAACTTTGCCGTAATTCAAAGTCACGAGATAACAGCGCAGTTGCTTTACAGAATAATAATTGCAATGCTATGCAAATCATGCTCTGATTACAATCAAAACTGTTATTTTTACTAATCACCAACCGACCTCAACTTGCGAAAATATGATAACGTTTATTTCTGTAATGTCCGCCACACAGAAGTTAGCTCTGTTGTCGTCATCCTAGCTAAGTGCCTTTCGTGTATTGCAACAACAAAAAATAATATTGAGGTCTCACAGCCCTCCCCTTAAAACCGAATGGTTGTCATCATTCATGCTTAGAATTCTCCTGGAGAATATTTATCCCAGGTATAAATTTAAAGGGTTTTTAAATGTTAATTTTAGCAGATTTTCGTACGCATATTGGTGCATTAGCATGCCTTACATACTTCGGAAGCCGAAATTATTCTTTTCATACAAGTATGGGCGCTGTTGGGTTTTTTCTGATTTTCAAAAACGCGTTGTATGTAGTCAATTTACAATTGTTTTCAGTTGATATTTGTGGCGTCGTTTTCATGACTCGAGCGTTGATTGGCGCATTTAGGTTGCTCTCCAATTAGTAGGGGCTCTTGTTTTATCAGCCCGCATTTCATGATTTGTGTCAACTATTGCACTTACCAGTCCTCCGATGTAAGAATTCGGAGTCGGTTTTTCAGGTAGCGCAGTAAGGCGACTGATAACATGGACAGTTGATCATGACGAAACATCCATCTAGTCAGCTTGATAATTTTGGTTAAAAACCGAACGGTAGGATACGATAGCCATGACCATCGTCTGTTGGCAACTCTCATTGATTTTTGCTTTACTTAGTGAACAGTCGGTTGCGAATAACTTGAAACGTTCATAAACACAGCAATGGGCATGATGCACATCATTACCCTAATGGCCAGAGCGATAGCGATCGGTGTGTATCTCATCGGGATTAAGATTACATTGCCTTCCTAACTGCAGCTGGACTATGACCAACCGATGACAGTCAACAAACTGCAAGCGGCCATCCAGTTTCCCTTTCCTGTTAGAATTTCGCAGATAGACAGCGGGGTCTTTTAACGCAAATCGTGGCACGCTATGACCTAGTCATAGCTTGAAGTACAAATGTAAACAGGAAACATCAATTCCACTTACAGGCGTGTCTCTATATATTAACTCATTCAGGACAGTAGCTACATAGTCTCTTTTGCTGTTCACTATATTGATTTTGACGGAAGCAATTTTTTGATAGTATGACAGGTGAACACTTGCTTCTACTGATTATCTTTGCGGGTTAGTTACTTCAACACGAAAGCAGGCTAGGTTTTTACATAAAATATTATTGTTTTCTCCGTTTCGACGGAGGCGTCTGCGGAACTTCCCTAACGGAAAGAAGGAAAGCAAACGGTTATCAAAAGCATCCGAAACAAATTTTTACCCATAAAAAGAAGCAGCCAAATGACACCATGTTATCGCCTAGTTAATAAAAGGTGGAAAACGAGATAGTTAGTCACTTTCGAAAGATTTTCCGGCGGCGAATTTTTATACAACATAGCTGGCATTAACATTTATTCTACGTGTTTGAAAACCAGTGGGCAGGTACATGCAGAAGCTTAAAGATCCATACTGCTAATATGTATGTACTTTTTATTGTTCCTCGACCGTCCGATGCGACCGCAAGATGTCATTCGTATCGCTGGGATCTTGGGATTTTCCATTTGTGTTCCAAATCAAACTGTCTTATTCGGGAGCCGGCTCCCAGAAACAGACTCGGATGCCCATTGAGGCCCCCACTTTAGACGTTTTGGTTTAAAATTAACTGTGTCATTTTGTGTGCCGGCTTATGCAGTTCTTGCGTGTCTTCAAGCCAGAAAGCTGACAGTAATGCTGGAGACGGAAATGACAATTTTCTTCTCCTTTTATTTGGCATATTTAGATTGCTGTAGAAATACATAATATTGTTTAAACAAGTTATGGAAGTCCCTGCCAAAAGTTACATCGATATTAAAGATTCCAACGATGCCGTATATTCTCTCTATGACTTCTTTTGCACGGAGGAAAAGCTAGCTCACGGTTCCCCAGAAGTGAGTTTTAACAAGCTCTCACGTAATATCCCTACAAACGGGATAGTTTGGTAATCGCGCCATCATCTATTGGCATATTTATAGCCCAACCAGCGGAGCGCTAATACCATACATCAGTTAAATGGACCACTGAACCGTTTACGGAAACATCTACCAAGGTTTTAGGGACTTTCAAGTGTCAAAACCCTGCTTAAATTCAAAGGCTAATATGTTGAACATAGGCCCGCTGTCGACAAATTTCTTTCAAGCCTGTTGTTTGTATTAATAATTAAATAATAGGTAAAAAGATGCGGGAGAGTAAGTTGCTGAGCTGCAATTCGGAGTTGGGTGAGGAAGGTGAAGCCCAAAATCACAATCGACTTGGCGTCTCTGGGCCATGGTCATCGAAGGGCCTGTATGGAATTTTTCTGTGCGCACAGGACCGGTAAAGGTAACCTTCTTGCAGCCACCACTTCCGTAGTTAGTCTGACGGCATTTTGTAAATCACTTGAAAGAACTCATTGATGTTTTCACACCGGTCTTTGTCTACCATGTGTACGAAGATAGCGCCGTTAATATTCCTTATGTTATTCCTTCCATACATTGTGAAATATATTCTTTTATTTTTTGGGCAAACGACGACTCGTGCGACCAATATACTGCGCTCTAAGGTAGCAGGTAAAGATGCTACTGCACATAGACGTGATCTACGCGGGTAGTCTGTCCTTAACCTTTCGTAAAGACGGGCTAGTGGAGAACAGTAAATGAGGCTAGCCATTATAAAGAGCGTTATACAGCTTGAGTTAATCGTCTTCTCAGACGTTCGCCCTGAGAGTACTCTTTATACACAATAATTGAGAAAAACCATATTCTCTTGCGTCAGCAGCGAGGACTTTGGTGGTTTTTTGACGGTTTTTTGACAATAAATCGGACAGGGCATCCTTGATGGAACAGACGTTTTTCGAAATTCTTAAAATCTTCCATTGCGCTATTAGCCGAGCAGTTTTTTCCCATTGCTTGCGTCAAACAGCGGGCTAAGTAACGTTTCACATTTAGTAATACAAAACTCCTGAAATGGGTGTAATGGTCAGACTAAGTGGAATACTCTCGTCAAGTTTTTAGCTCAGAAGGAGACCCAGCGAGCCGTGCCCTTATTTTTTCACTGCAACGTTAAT
Organism: Spirometra erinaceieuropaei; assembly: GCA_902702965.1. Lineage (NCBI taxonomy): Eukaryota > Metazoa > Platyhelminthes > Cestoda > Diphyllobothriidea > Diphyllobothriidae > Spirometra > Spirometra erinaceieuropaei. The sequence goes on from CACRXP010000068.1 coordinate 953,116, forward strand.
TTGGGGTGCACCTGATTTATATAATTTGGTAGAACTAAGACGTCCATTTAGCGCCCCTTGTATATAAGACTCTGCTTACTCATGAAATGGTAACCGGCATTCTGAAATGCGTTTTTGTTTCGAAAAGATTACCTAAGGAGGGTTTTAACATTAGTGATCGGACAGCATAACTCCATAATAATTTAGCTTTCTTGAAATGCCGGCATCCGAATGAAATTCTTTTTGCCCGCACGCCTAAACCACACTCTGCAAAAGGTGACCACTTAAATAGCATACATTGTTCTTATCAGTATTCAATGCCTCTTAAAATGCGATAATATTTCTTGGAAAACATGCATAGAAATAGGTATTTTTGCTCATTCCGTAGAAAAGTCAATTTGTCGTCCATTTTTATACTCAAAAAGTATATAATTTGGTTTCGAATAATTTTTAATTGCGAGATTTTTTAAGCTCGTTAGATATAAGTTCATAATGCACCGTGTTTCCGCATTCAGTTATGTTGCTTGTAACATTCACAGTCCAGTCCATTGCTAAATTTTATTTACTTCACATCGTCTCCTTTTAAAACGTACAGAAATTTATGGTTTTCTGTACACACAAATATACAACGTGTAGTTTGGAAACCCTGAATACAAGTATAACGGCAGGTCGGGCTCCAAATTGTTTGGGAATTAGAACAGTTTTTAAAACCCAAATCATACCCTTCATTCATATATAAACTTGGAAGAAAACGTAATTTTCTTCCAAATGAGCAGAAAGATAAATTATTTTTATGCATTTCTTCAAGAGATATAGTTGAATATTTAGGGACATCGAATACCAAGAACAAAAGTGTGAACTATTTAAGTTGTAACTTTTCGTAGATGGGACGGGGCTGTTTTTCTTCCACTGTAATTTCAATTTGGGAGGCACCTGATTTATATTATTTATTAGAACTGATTTATCATGTTGTTTCAGTAAAATCGTGAATTTATCCTCCATATAGAGCCCATAATATCTCAGACGGTTGCTCTGATGGCATGGCTGAAAAACATTTAGCTTTCCCATGAATATATTTGTCCATATCTACTGCGGCCATCTGCCTATATAGACTGTTGTGGACTAGGACCTGCACGTTCAAGGTATATCTAGCAAATTTCTGAAGAAATTCGCCGCCAATCCTATACCCTGTTCATTGAAGTCAATGAATTCAGAGAAGTACCTGACAGTCTCTTTGACTAACACACTCACGAAAAGAGACAAAGCATCTATCAAAAACATTACCAGTCCATTTTGGCCGAAGTCTATGTTGCTGTTTATAAATTTAAAGGCATTGTGATGCGTATGTGACGCTAGTTGATGCTTCATACGCTTAAGTTTCTTCCCTAGCCATTTCACTGTCGCATGGTAAAACGAGTTCCCATAACGAAAAATGGACGAACCGGTGTGACATCCTGATGGATCTTCGGAAAACCGTATAACGAAGGTATACGCGTGCTAACGGATCGGGGACGCTTAGTGTCGTGGTTGCCTAGTAAATCATCCACCTGGAATCTTTTTTTAAGCAGTCAGTCACTTGGGCTGAAAGTTCATCTCTATGGTCCTTCTTCTTTGTACTCTTTCCAGATTTAATTGATTCGTCAGAATTGATAATATTTTCTAATGTTGCCTGCGCTGATATTCAGAACGAAGTCAGCTCCTATGCCTGAACTTATTATCAGAATAACTTCGCTCGATCGGAGTTCCGTTAATTTCTCCATGTGTGACTTTGTCAATAAGGCTCATTATTTCTGGCCACTACTAAGGACGTGTGTTGTTGAACTTCCTCTCACAAAACTGGCTGAGGGTGGTCTGTTTGATTCCGGATGTTTACAAGCTGTGTTACTGCCGGGGATAGCAAAAATTTCGACCAGGTAATTGGGCTTCAGTCGGCGTATTGTCGAAAGATATCGACTAGTAATCACGTAAATGCCGACTTGCGTCGTCAAGAATCTTTCACGGTGATCTGTCTTAGTGAACACTCCGAGAGGAGGTGGCCATTTTACTTCTACACGTTTTCCGCAATGAACTACATGTATTTCTTAAATTCCTGTCTCTCCATATCACTCAGGTGACAACTTTCGAACCTAGTTATTTCACCATTTACCTAAATCCGAGTTACAAAATAATCCTCAGCTTGTCTGCATTTTATATTTATTATTTCAATAACAACATATTCGCATACGAACCTGAAGAGCATTCTTCTAGGGAATACGCATGCTAACCTAATTTGCTTTTACATTTTTCAATGGAAATCCTTGCAACTTTAATACTCGCACAAAAGTACCTCTCATTTGCCCACGTGTAACTCAAAACAGTGTCCCTAGTATGCACAGAAGTGTCCAAGTTAACTCGGAATGCATGGCATCAAACAAATGAATTTTGTTTCACACATCTGGCGTGCCAATTGTTTGGATAACACCGTTACAGTGATAAATACAAGTTAAGTTCTCAGAAATTACTGCGTTGCCAGAAAGTTTCTTTTGTAGTAGTAATCCGGTGGTAAGTCCTGACAAGTAATCCACGAAGATTAATAAAGATTAATTGGGGATGCCGTTGTCTGTACACGTTTTAAGCGAAACCCGGGGAGTAGTAACCCTTTCCTTCAGAATATCTCAAGTCTTCAAGAATGAGTTCATAACGAACTACTAAAATATGCGCAAAATATACAGATTACGGGTTATTTTGTCAGTCGACGTACTTTAACATTTAGTATTTTACGCATAGGTCTAGTTGTGCAAAATAAAATATTGTTGTTAATAAGACCACAACACTAGAGAGTACTTTAAAAAGGATCATCTACCGCTTGTTGAAAAGGCTGCTCCCGATCAGATTTTTCATTTACCAAAGTAACAAGCCTTATGGACGAAGTGTTTTAAACATTTTGGTCAGTTAAATTTTGAGGTGGTTTTGCAACGCGGATTTAAAAATCCCATGCTAAAAAACTGCTGGCGGTTGAGTCGCGCCACGGCACGGAAAAGTCCATGTGACCTGCCATTAACTGTGGGAAGGTCGAATTCCACTTTCAATAAAACCGCAATTTTCAATGTTCTCTTAGATAACAAAGTAGTTTGGTCAAACTTTGTGGTAGCCAACTAAGCTCTTTACTGAAACACGCAGTGTAAGGTTGACAAACCGTAATGGAAGAGAGAAATTAGGGTTTTAACACTACGATTTTGTCGATGAATATTCGAATCGACCGTCTACCACCGTAAGTTCAGCAACGACTCCGAACTAGGACAAGGTCTGTTGTGAATATGAAACAAGTCCAGACTTTTTGCGCGTCTTTTGAGGCAACCAAGTCTCGCAAGATATCAACTGTTTTCTGACATTCCTCATACTCGGGGCTGGCACAAACAGGTGTAAACTTGAGGTTAAGGTGCGCTGTTAAGGAAAAACCTATTAATTTGCTTACATTTAATGTGCTGTCTCATAAAATGTTGCATGAAATTCCACGAGTATAATTATCGTACTGCAAAACCATAACATACATCAATCACATCAGGACTCCAGTATTCGAATAGGCTTTTAGCAGTACCTGAGAGACCTTCATTCCAAAAGAAAGAACTGCTTAATTAGAAGGTTTTTTATTAATTTTAGATGCGCTAATATATGCAATTATAGTTTATGGCAAACATGCACAGACATATTATTACTTCCACTCATGTCATAGCCGATTACGTTTTTTCAGGGGTTATCCTTCAAAAGCCAAATTTTCTACGGGTCTTTAAAAATGATTTAAGTTTTTAAATGTTGTTTTGTCTCACCTGTCGATATATTCGTATACAGGGTTTCCAAACGTTGTTCTGTATATGCCCCATCAGGTTAATCCAGCATGTTTTCATATTATTTTGAGAAGACGCCATATAGCACTCAGGAATTTGCAAAGCGGGTGTGGAGCAGGTTGTGCACTTTGCAAGTAGCATTAATAAACTTGTCGGTGCAATGCTCTAAGGAAAGGTTTATTTGGGAATACCTCGGACGAAACGAGTACCTGAACTCCTACTGGAGAGCACTGCGACGAGGTTGTACGCTTATCACCTCTGATACTTTGAGAAGATATGCAAAAAATTAACCAAAAAGCGCCAGTGTAACGGTGGAGGAACTAAGACGTCATATATGTCAACGAGAGATAGTACTGGACCGCCTAGACTAAGATGAGGGGCAGGAATCCGAGAATTGTGCGCAGTCCATTGCTGAAAAACGTGGGGAAATGAAGACGGCTTCTCTCTTTCGGAGCGACACGAAGATGGACCACAATCAAAACTCCCCAAGGACCCAATTCGGTACGTAAACAGCTCTTCGTCTATATCTTTTTATAGAGCGTTGGTCAAAGACTTTTCGCTTGACCCTAAGCTCTGCTGTCCTTTCCAGAAACCCAAGCAGCTGGAACTAGAGATACATTTCGAGAACCCCATAGATCAAACACACGACCTTCAGTCGGTTTAGGCAGAGAGTGTACAACGCCTTGAGTCCACGTTGGTTAAATGGTCTTATCAGTACCTGAACATCAGCCAGAAATGTGAAGGCTTACTGTTGAAGTCGCGTATTGAGAAAGTAAAACAACTCCGACAGAACAGGGATATTCTACTAACGAGACCAAATGGGAAAACTGGTGTTGTTCTGATGGACAGGACCGACCACATTACAAAAATACAGTCAATCCTGTCGGCCAAGAAAAGTTATGCAAGGCAGAAATGAAGAAGCATAGGACAGATAAGCTTACAGAAAAGCCGACTGACTGTTTCAAAAGACTTCAGACGAATGTTTTCGTATGCCAACAGGACCTAGAGCACGCATTTACCTCGGCTATATGGCTTGCCAAAGATTCACAAAGATGTTACGCCTGCTCGTCCAATCCTAGACATGATAAATGCGCCGTTCCATGCGATAGCCAGATGGCTGCCGGAGAAACGTAGGCCCACACAGTACCGGCTAGCACCACATAGCCGTCGGGATACTTTTGAATTCGTGAACAGCGTCAAGTTCTCAACCTAACGGGAATGGGAAAGTTTTCGTTTGAAGTCTTGTAACTTACCGGTCACAGAAGCCGTCAACTACCTCTTTGAATTCATCGCCTCTTATCATCAGGACATATGAATGCCGGTGGATGCAGTCGAGGAATTGCTACTGAGATGTACCGTAAGTGTACAGTTCTTATTCGACAACAGTTTGTATAGACAAATAGACGGGGTAGCCATGGGCTTGCCCCTAGGTCTTCTTTTGGCGAGCATATTTATGGACAAGGTAGAAGCTTTTGAGCTTAGCCGTCAGATTAACGGTCTGAGATACCATGGACGCTACGCATATGATATATTAGTGACGGCATCTGAACAAAACAACGTATGAATTCTACTGCACGATATCAGTCAGACGGACCCATCAATCGAATTTACTCTGGAAGGACAGCTATCTGAATTGCTCCCATTTCTGGATGTACTTTTGAGTAGAAGGCCTGACAGTAGTATTCGACGTAGCGTCTATCGTAAGAAGACGTGGTCCGGGCAATATACAAATTATGGGAATTTCGCACCGTTAAACATAAAGCTCAATTTATATCGTTTTTGGCACAAACAGTAGAGAGGATCGGTTTGGCTTATAGCATTGAGGAAGAACGTAAGATTGTCGAAAATCACTTTCGCCAGAACGGGTACACCGATCGATTCATTGCCAAGTAAATGACCGAAACACCACCAAAAGCCCCCGATGCTGACGGTAAAAAAGAAGAAGCTTTTTATCAGGGTCCCTTTCCAAGGTGACGCGCCAAGTGAATTTCTAAGAGGTTGCCTAACTCAATCTGTATCACGTACCCTTCCGGCAGTTGACGACCGTGTGCTCTTCTCCGCTAGTACATGGAGGGGGGGATGCAAAAACAAACTGCCAGCCCAGAGCAATTCTTTGTGCATTTACACCTTCGCCTGATTCTGCAGGGCAGAATATATAGGTGGCACGAGCTGACGTTTGTCCACAAGAATAAGAGAACTCCTTTCAGCATGCTTAGAAATGAACCAAATAAAGAACGTCAGCAGCTCTATCCTCGCCTACATGGTAGACACACATCACTGTGCAGATACCGGTCAGGCATTCCGAGTGATTTACAAGGTCCAGTTAAGCTATCCAAAATCACTTGGACCGCCTCTGTTGGCAAGAGCAGCGGCGGCTGCCATCAGGTTATACAAACCAGTTCTATGCACACAAAAGCACTTTGTACAGACCCCAAAGTTACCGTGGGCCACAGCCATCATGCCAGCCTCCTGCGTATAATTACCCCGCCCAGTGCCCACCATCCCCTTCTCCTCCCTGACACTGACGGTAATTTTGATTTTCACCTCACCCACCCAAACCCTTCTCCAAAACCTCAACTACAGAATAAAAGAAGAAGAAGCTTCTGCTTGCCCGTATTTTCTTTTTAATCCCTTCGATAGCAATATACATGAAATGTGTCGAAATTTACGAATGATTGTCAATCACTCGCAAAACGACACCATCTCATAATGCAAATGTCAATTAGGTGCAAGTTTAAAAGAATAAAAAACATTAAAAGGCTTTAAAGACAGTATTGCATTGTTTAGAAATTCCGATTTATTTTGAAAAGTGCAATATCCCAAAAACGTCATAAATGGCTCTAATTTAGAAAACCTTGTTTTTAAATGGGTAGAATGTATTTTCATAACAAAAGCATAGTAAATATGAAAGTGTACATAAAATAACGTCTAGTAATAGTTTTTAGTGAAGCTTACATCTAAATATCATTTAATAAGTAGTGTGATTTCTTATATGACGGTTTGTCAACTGCCTATATTCTAAGTGTAGATTCCAAAACTTTTTACCAGTTAGCAGTGTTATTTTTGGCGCATATAAAGTAAATTGGATAGAGCTCAACAAGAGAAGCTGGAATGTGCTTGAGTTCCCTGATTGGGACATCGTAGGAACAAACGTTTTCATAAGGTGACATGCCATGAGGCCGGTGGATGCCTAATAAATTTAAACAGAACTGACTGGCGTGATCGTAAACATATCATTTAGTGCTTTTAGGGAGAGTTTTTCTTCCGTTAAATTAATTTACACATTTCTTCGTTTTTGATTACGGTGATTTTCAGATCGGCCTCAAAATGTTGCTAAATACTCCACGATTTTCAGTGCTTTCACCCGATTGTCCATAAAGACAGATTCTGAATTACATGTCTGTTGAGAAAATTAAAATAAGATTATTCTTGAAGGCATTTACCGAATGAGTGAGTGTTCGGCTGCTCCTTTTCACGCGGATGGTCGTTTGGGTCACATATGAAGATTCATTCAAACATTAAACTTCATTTTCGAGAAAAATGGTTGCCCACAACGGCAGTCAGCAATGAATGCGCCTTCAATCAATGAGAAAACCTTTCTTACTAAGTTTCCTCTTTAAAGAGTGCTATATTACTGCACTCCGTTGACGGATCTCTGTGTAATTTGCATTGTTGCATTGTTCCAAAGAAATATTAATATTTATGTATTGTAAACGTAAGAACATGTCTTTCCCTATACATTGAAGCCATTTGCACTGCGTTTGCTCCTTTTTTGAAATTTTTTCTTTGATTATGAATGCAAGGTAGAGCGCCAGTATAAATACTGATATTTTGATGAAACGGTTAATGCTTTCCTCGTTTTATTTCTGAATTGGGTATGCACAGAATCCAAATTACACCGTAAGTAGTGCTTTATATGTTTAAAACTGGAAATGACCATTTGGTTGTGGTCATTTATGTGACATCAGGTAGAATTTTCTAAACGGTAAAACAATTTCAGCCCATTTAAACGAATAAATTGCTTTTTGCGTTATTGCTGCATTGAAGGATACCGAATCGCACAGGTCTGCTAATATGACATTTAGAAATTGATAAAACCTCTGGTTTTCCTACAGTAATCTCTGTGTTAGCAGGTTGATTACCATGGTCAACATTAAACATAAACTAAATTTTCAAGTTCGGCTAAATCGGTTTACTAAAACTCTCGCGGGTATATTATCATCCTGTCAAAGAAAAAGTCGCTCAGATGCATAACCGGAGTCTAGGGCATGTATTAGAATAGAAAATTGCACGAACATATTCCAACTACCATTTTCGCTAAAATTTAGTGATATTTTACTTGATATAATTACGTAAACTAAATTTCTGCACAAGAAAAGGATCTTTTGTTGAAGGAAATGGATTAGCAAACAAAATGTTTAACGTTAAAGGCTTACAGAAATTCTCTCATCAGATTCCGTTATCAGATTTCATGAGATTGGCCACGCACTATAGATGCCTGATGAGGATCTATAGAAAGTTTACGTACGCTCGCCAAATTGTCTTTTGAATTCTTCAATGGGAATTTCCGCAATTCTAACAAATAGGCAGTTACCAAATCCGGTTAGTTTAAAACTGTCAAGGAATAACAATGACACGGGAGCGGCTACATAGTAAAGTGTCAAATAAACATGCGGATAAAGGCGCTTCACACACTTTCTGCCATTCGAATTATCTGGCTTTCATCCATCTGGCTTCTTAGCTCCCATACATTTTCCTGAACTTTCAAAATCTTACGATTTATTATTGAAACTGCCTGCTGCTTTAATTTAACTATTTAAGTAACGAATGATTCTCAATACCTTCAGGTAATTGTGTCCATTGTACGCAGTAATTTTTGTACTCTGTTTGCTGATGAAAATTAAATGACTCAAACATTTAGAGGGGTGCAGTGACAGGTTTAATAAATCTTGGGACGGTGTGCACCAGGTGTACAAACAATAACGATTACTTTTGCAATAGAAAACATCACTGAATGCTGGGAAAGATCAAATTTGCCTAGGTATAAAGAGAAATTTAGCTTTTTATCCAAACAACTGTATCGTGTTTGTTCTTTATTGCGAATTATAAAATCAGAGCACGTATAGGAAAACAGACAAATTTGTTAAAAGAAAAGATTATAACGCCTAGTGATAGGTGCCAAATAGTTTATGATTACTTTTCCGGGAACCCGATAATGTATTCTGCAAAACATTATTTATGACAGGCGGGAGAAAACACCTCCTCAAAACTCTCCATAAAAGTTAATTTCAGAGAATTTATTTAAAAAAGAATGCTTATTCTAAATATGCTATGCAGGTTAATGGACTTCATATCGGTACGCCACTAGGCGGTGGGTTGAACGCAGTTGTGCTTTATAAAAATTATAACCTTTATCTGCGAATTTCTCTGATGATGGATTTAAGTGAGAATCCGAAACGTCAGGCTAATAAATTTCTTGTTCCAATGATCGCATCTCCATCTTCTGAAACTATAACAGCGTGACACCTATTACTGAGGGTGTGCACCATGTGATCTAAAACAACGTAGGCGCAGGGCCGGCGACTTGTGCCTAAATTGGTTTGTAGCAATGATAGAACTGCATTTTATCTATCACGATCTCTCCTTCCCCACATTGCTGAGGCCGGTTTTGAGAAAACATCACAGAAAGAGCGGCGAGATCGGGTGAGAAAGATTTATCTGCATACGTAGCCACTCTCTACGGGGTGATTCTAGTACAGACGGCTAAAGAGAGCTCCCTCAAAAGTCAGCATCATGAAATGACCACAGCTTCTCATGCAAAAAGAATTAATATGACTACCCTACCAAAAATATATTTTTCGAAACGAAAACGTAACTTAGAATATCGGGCACCATTTCATGAGACTGCGTATCTATTGTATCTTGTGCGGTGAAGTTGCGGAGAATAATAAGATAAATCCTTCTGATCGTGAACTGTCAGACAGAGATTAGCAGCGTTGGAGAATAATACGAACTATCCGTCGAAGACTTCCTCAAGAGCGTTCCGTTTAAGTTTCAGGTTCGATGAGGCCAAAAAATCAGACAGGTGGTATCAGCCGCGTCCGTGCTGTAGTCACAATTCTCTTAACCGCAGTTCATTAACTAATGTAATGATCTTTCTCACTAGCCCACTTCTTGGCGTCTGCCCAGCGCGGGTACATACATCTCCTAATACCAGTAGTTAGTAAATAAATTCCCAACCACCCCTCATGTTATTGTTTAATATCAGGGATAAAATCAGGACAGTTTCCTATTCAAATGCGGACTGTCAGTCTATCACAGCATCATGTGGTTTCATCCGCAGAGAATACGGATGTCGTCGTTTATAGGGATTACGCGTTTGCATGGCAACAGAGCTCTCTGGGTTGCCGTCTGTGATGACGTTTTCAGGGTTAAATACGAAACGTCGTGTAAATGACAGTCTTGTTACTGTGGCGGTTTACTTTATAAAGATTATACTCTTAATACTATTTTTTATTGCAGCCGTGTGCATCACGCAATTCCAATTATTTACTAATGAAATGATGACGTAAATAATTCACTGCTGTCTCGAATACTGATCATTCGTTGGAGATAAGAATTAGCTTACAGCCGCGGTGAAGAGTCCTATACCTGAATAAAAAGTGATGCTTGGTCAGCAAAATACCGGATGTATTCATTCTCTCGTCGGCAGTTTCTGCATTGCCAGAAGCAATGGCAGCAAATGAAACTGGATTTATATATCTAGTAAACTGACTTATGCGTTTTTGATTTGAAGTACGAGAATAGATACCAGAACCATCTCATGAAGCGCGTCTGCTGAAAAAGCGGAGCCTCTTGATCGTGTGGAAAACATTTCACCCTGGAGTACTAACGGATTTTTTCAAATGACGTCCATGTTATATACTTTTTATTGACTGGTTAAGACCATCTGCTCTCATATTTGCTAGATAATCCAGTAAAAATTGTAAACGCATTTATTCTTATCACATTGTGTGTGAACCGTTAACGTTTGAAGAAATTCGTAAAAACGGTGTTTTGTTATTGTTAAGTGCTTATTTTGTACTTAAAATAACCCGACAATAACAGGCTTCCAAGTATGCATTTCAAATTAAAGTTTGTTGGAATACAACAATCTGCAAAAATTCCTCAGAACGGGATTATCCCACACGTTATTCATATAAGTCGGCATTTACCTCCGTTGCCATGAAGAAATGCAAGGCTGACTTACGATACTTCAGACATCAATACAAGGTTAAGTTACCTTTCGGATTGGTTTTTTTGGTGCCTGTTTCAGAAGCACTTGGAATGGAAGCATTTCCTAATACTGTAGGAGCCTTTGCATAAATTTAAAATTACGCAGAAAATGTTTACTCACAGAAATAAATGATACAACACAAGTTTTCTGATTAATAATAGCTCATGCTTCAAGGACATAACGAATTAATGGGTGTAAGTAGGAACGGCTTCCATAGGAATAGCGCCAAGTCAAAACATGGCTGCAACGCGACCTCCTGCAGCAAATTAGTTTGGGCTTTCAAGATCCGTATCGTCAATCTAATGCTCCTTTTCCTGTTTTCAGAAGAACTTTTCGTTATGAGACTGTGTTTACTCAATTTATCATTCGGACATATAGACCTGAGTAGCTTTTAAAATGTCTGCGTTTGTGATTCGTTCGGCGGGGCTGAAAAGCGTAAAAAGCAAGGAAGACAAGGGCGATGGTAGCATGGTCAACAAAATGTTTTGCAAGAGTTGCACATAGGTGCCCCGGAAAGCACTGTCAGTGACGCGCAAGAGCGCTGTTTGAGACTGCTTTTTTGCGATAGCTGACAAAGGCGTTAGCAGAAATACTTTTTGCAAAGGAAACCAGTACTCAGTCAGTATGGTGCAGGGGAGTTGCGCACATACTTGCATTTTTACTCTGAACCAGGAAAGAGATTATTTCAAAATCGGCCTATAACATGGACGAAAATTTAGGTTTTAGTTCAAATTCCACTCTAACTATTTAACTGACGCTTTTTTCTTTAGTTGCAAGCCCAAATTGAAACATATTTCGGGAACCTGGGGAGTATCATAATAGAGATTACCACATTTATGAAAAGAACTTTAGGTTGGACACGCGAATGTGACGCTCCCCAGTATCATGTATGGCCTTGTGCTATATCATAGAGGGTTTCGAGTCCTTTGTCTGTACTTTAACCCAATCCCGCTTAATCTTAATCTGTAATGGGGAGGTCAATTTTCATACATCCAACCGATCTTGGAAAACACTCACTTGTCAGGCAACCGCATTCCTCAACGTGTTTTCAATTTTTATCCGGTGACGAAACCAAACTGTTCAATACTCTCATGTATCTTTTGCTCTTATACATATAGAGGTTTGAATGAAATTGCCTAATAACCATCTTCTGCTTGGAATAGCCAAGGAGACCTCGTTGAATTTACGTAAGTATAGAAAAAACCAGCAGATTCACACACAGTCATTTTCATTTACCGATACTAAGAGGCTTCCAGGCCGAGTAAGCGTGTGTACCTTTGCAGGTAGACATTCCGACTTGGACTTTATTTTTGCGGAATTTTGCCTTTGCTAAAATCGTAGCTGCTGAAACTAAAATCTTTCAAATGCAGGGATCAACGCCTTTTTAGACCAATTTTGACGAAGAATGCTGAGCCGTTATTTGAAACCAGATGTACATGCCTTTTTCGTGACAGGTTTTATGGCTGGATTCATCAAATATCTCCACTGTTAGTGATGCAGTCTCATAAGATCTGCTTTATCAACACCTTTGAACTTAGTATCTGCCACTTTATCTGATGATGCGTTCAATCAGGAATCCAAAACGCCAGGCGCATAAAGTCCTTGTTCTAGCGATCGTGTCGTTTTCATTACGACTGTTTACTGGAAATTGTTTCTTTGCCTCTTTTGGCAAATATCTTCCCGAATAAAATCAGTTTTCAAGTGTTCCCTTAATGTACTTCACTGCTCACGGACAGTCCGGCTCAAGCGGGTCGTTGTGAGGAGACAGCGCAGTTTATGATCTCAACCGGCTTATCGCTTTCTGAAGATGGTAGACGAATTCTGCATTTCGAGCACCCGAATATTGGCTCGAGCAGGCAACCAAGGCGAAAGAGAACTCCTGAAGTTCAGGGTTCCTGAGACCAACAACAAGATTAGACACGTCGATGCACCCCCACTTTTATCACGTGTCACATTCAAATGGTTAAATGGTTCGACCCAGTTCCCACCCTAGGGCCAGTATTATTTAAACAACATTAATTCGGCCTATTCACTAACGCAGCCATCCACCCTTTGCTCTTGTACCGCTTTTCTCGATATATTATTACAAACGGCCCACCTGTTGTCACACCTTCATAGACACTGAAGATGGGTTTTGTACGATTTCGAGATCTCAGGCTAGTGTAACCGTTTCTTCAAGGATGACATTCTTTTTCACATTTAATAAGAACCCCGAACGCTCTACCTCGCCCCTCTTCTCGCTAAGGGAATGTTTTTAAATTCTGCTCTGTTTTTATCAGCCATAATGGATTTTGATTGGATCATCGCGCTATCCAACGATTGGTCTAATTCGCCCCTTTAATAATAACACAGCTCTCTGTTTGAAGATAATGTCATGAGATAGTTTTCTTATCTTGAATATATTCAACCATGAATTTCCTGTAAAGTGCTAGAAATGTGCGGTCCACCAGCATTAAGACTGTTCATGCTTGACTCCGCTGTGACTACTTTAATTGGATTAGCGCTGATACTTTGTGTGATAAGCCTTTCCGCGAGTCTTTCCTGGACATTATCAAGCTCTCCCGTCAGCACTTCCTGTGTGCACGATTACGACTACATCGGTAATGCTATTTAGCTGGAAATATTTGCTCTAGCGCTTAGACGTTAGATCACTTACTCTACGGTAAAATCTCCTTTAACATCAGCATAGTCTTTAATGGACTTGAACGATTTTTTACTTAAAAAACCATAATCTCTTCCAGTATGGTCAGTGAATAAAAGAACCTTAAGGCAATACAAAAAAATGAATTGGACGCGTACGTTATTCCTTTGCTTCATGTGGTATGTATAGTTTGTGCTTTTAGAAGACGAGTAAATTTCACTTAAGAAAAACCGGATAGAGACACGTTTTAATTATGTCGTTTTCGGGCTTGTCTTTAGCTAGACTGTAAAAAATACTACTCATGCTCTGCACCTTTATGCCTTAAAGTAGATACTGTGTTGAATGCACGAAATCTTACCATGAATGCGGACTATGTTGCATAATTCACGATGGCCATCAATAAGCAGTTAACACAATGCCAAAAGTAGTGGTAGTAAATTGTACGTATCTCCCCATGGACTTTCGGTGGCCTTATAAACTTAAGCGTATTCTATAAAAACCACGCATTATTCTACTCATTTGGTTGCCAAAACTAGTCCTCTCTACATTTTGTGACCGAATAAATAGTTCCTATTTATTTATGAACTTTCTTGTTGTAGGATCTTTAAGACCGTAAAATTTCCATTTATACGGCATTATACTTGCCTGTTTATCGATGTCCATCATAAAATATACCAAATAGTCCGCATCCATGGCAAGATTTTGTAAACTCTCTTTAATGGCCTAGGGTAACATATAACTGTTCTTTTGCGGCAAGTATACACCGTCTAGACTGGAATCGCTTAACAATGGTGTAAAGGCTGATTTGGCTCAAACGTTTTCGGGAATTAATACAGTTTTCAAAACCTAAAGACGCCCCGGCTCCGGGTACAACATGCGCAGATAATGTGATTTTCTGTCAAATATTGTTGGATAAAGCATACATTTTCGTTTTTTATATGACAAAGTTAAATTCATAAGGTCATTGAAATTTAGTGCGAAAGATGCACACTACTTTAGTAGCTATTTATTTCCACGTGACGTTTTTTAGGAGGTTGAACAAAAGGGCATCTAAATGCCAATATTTTGGTAAATCTAAAATATTCTACTATTATTTCGTTTGTTAGTTAATATTACAACCTCACGTAAGGAATCGATCCTTATGGAAGTCGCATTCCAGAGTTTCGACTAACAGTCATCGCATTTACTTGGTAATATAAAGAGTTAAGTGGCATGCATATAGTATTTATTATGTTAAGTTACCTCACGTTTATACTTTAGCAAAGATTTTTTAAAATGACGAAATTGTTTTTTTTTCTTTAAGCCGCATTTACCACAGTTCAGAGGTTTGCCATTGTTGCTTGTGTGAGTTGCCTTATCTCCTTCATCCTCGGGGTGCTTCGTCTGCTTATACATCGGATTGCGAATCACAAGCGGTACAAGCACATGTTCTTTTTCGTCCTCGGCAGCTCTTGTAAGTTTCCAGCGTTTACTAATCTAATGCTATTGTTATTATTGTTTGTTAAGATCACAAATTAATTTAAAAACGTCTTCATCTAACAAGGTGTAATTTTGACTGTTCCGACCTATCTAGAGACAGGAAAAAATTCCTTACGAATAAGCTGAAACAATGCGTTAGGCGTTTTGTTTTGGCAGGTAAAACTACTCCATATGACGCTATCTGTACAACTTAAAAGCTGTTAATTTTCCATTTGTTTAAATTACGCTGCACCCAACTTTTTCAGAAGTTTTCCCTAGACAGAATGACAAAACGAAGTGATCTACATATCACAAGCCCATCTAAGCAATCCCCACATTATTGGAAACTTGCACTCGTGGCGGCCACTTAAATGCGTTTTCCGATGCAATATACCAAACAATGTGACTCAATTAACAATGCATTAGAAATCTCATTAAACATGGTTTCGACAACTCATTTGCTAGATTATTCGTTGTGGCAAACTAACATGGACTTTTAAACACAGTTTATTAAGGTTTTTAATTTAATTAAAGGAACTAGCATCATTATGCCATCAAGTGTTTGATGTGGCAAAACATTTGCTCAAATTAATATAGACGATGCTTAGAGTATTTCGAACTCAGGTTGAAAAGTCCCACATGTGCATGCCCCAATAAAGAGAATACGTAATTATTTCGACATAAACTAACACCTGTATATCCGTAATGAAATTTGGATCGCTGAGTTTAAAAGTCTTGATTTTAACAATGCCGTGGCTACTCCCCTAGCTCAAATATTTGTACGTATAGTTGTTGAGTTATGTGAATATTAAGGCAGAATTGCATTACCAACGAAGACGAGGAAGACTGAAATGGCCGTTTCTGGCTTATTAGTCGTCGCCAGCCAGTCGCATCCCTGTACCATTGTATATACACCACTGCAACCGACAGGAAAACGAGCTGGCTTCCTAATGGCTAGAAAAGTTGGACTTCTAGCCAACAGGTTACAAAATCGAGCCCCAGGTCTTTCACAAATCGGGATTGGATGTAACTGGCTGACGACGGCCAATAAGCCAGAAATGACCACTCCAGTCTCCTTTGTCTTTGTCGGTAGTTTTATTTTGCATATAGTGCGTGCCATCCTACTGCGGTCGTTTAGGCTTGAGAGGAAGTCTCAAGGCACAAGTGGAGGAAGGAGTTCTGCAAAACGATCGCTGAGCACCATACTACCATTATATATATGCAACAATTTGCGAAATGAAAAGCAGGGGCTTTAATCGTAAAAACAATAACTTTCCTTGCTCGGCCTTTCGGATTTTTGCTCGAACCCATTATTTGGACAGCCATAGGTAAGAGTAGTGGACGTACATGGGTGTAGTATATATGAATATACAAAAAGTGTATTGCACACATATTCGTTGGTAATTGCTCTACACGCACCTGTTTACCACGATTAAAAGCCACCTAGTCTGTCACGGTGGTTATAATTGGTGCAATCATTGTTCATCTACATCCCTATCGATACTTGACGCAGTAGGGACACTGGTATTGATTAATGACGTGAAAATTACTAGCCAATTCCTCTCGTTAATACCTTTACTGTATTCGGCTTCCACGTGCGCTCCGTCTAGATGGATTTTCAACGCTGTATGGAAAGGACGGTCATTGCACTTGCCAGTCGATTGCCTAACGGATGCCCATAATTGGCATGGTGGTCACCCTTCGCTAGTACTTTGTAATCGTCGGACTAGAAGATGTAACTGGAGGTTGTCAAGTAAACTGTGACTTGAGAGCTGGCGTAATTTCTTCTTACTGCTGCAGCATGTTGGGCTATCTGCGTCCGGGGCAATCTGCCGTTCCTCCGACGTAATTGCATTTTCAGCAACTACACTAAACATGTTAAATGGTTCTAGACTATCCTCACTCCGGTGGTGGAATATTTAGCCTCATTACTTGTTGACTGATATTTGCCTCTGGTAAGTGTGGAACTCCAACTCCAAGTGGTTTCTGAAAGCGGCAAGCGTCTTCTGAGACGTTCTTACATATAAGAACGCATGCCAAGAGTTTTGAAAAGATGTAGCCAAGCCTCTTCTTTCCTTTGCTCATGCAGCTGCCGAAGAGTCTGCGCGAATTGTCATTCGTCCTAAGTGGGCCTGTGGTTTTATAAGGGCAGCCATAACTGATTCAAAAACGTAAGGGCTCCAGATGATCGCACATGCTGCTATCGAAAGGCAGATGCAAAGCTCGAGTGGCTCCTCCTGTTCCAATTGCAGTCCAGTCCCAGAAGGACATAATATGAAAATCGACCACCGGTTTCTACTAGACCGGATATAACGTTTTGTTGAAATTCTGCTCTGGAAGACTGGAAACACTTCATCTTAAAAGCGTTTTGCACAAATGACAATTTTAAGACAAGCATAGGCTTGCTTTCGTAGTAAGATATCAGCATAATTATAGGCGCTCTTAGCTTAATATGTTAGGTAATCATGCAAAGCTTTCATCGTCCTTAGAAACGTAAATGGCACGTATGGTTGAAACCCTAAAATAGCTAACAGGGCCGTTTGAGTTCTCGAGTATCTGGCCATTAATAACTTCTCCTCCTATTAGGACGACCAAATAATTATCTGTATATAGTTTCCATCAGCTGGAGAGACATTTGGGAGAGCATGCAAGTCTTTCTGAAAAATGCACACTGGTATCTGGGAGTAGGCCAAGGCGGAACTCAATGTTTCAGCGTATGGAACTTTAACAGGGATACTGTTCTGTCTCTGATACTTTTTCAAGCTCACCAAAGTCCTCTCTCATGAGCTTCTTGCGCTCGGACACGCACTACATGCAGAAATGCAAAAGAGAGCATATTATCAGAAATAAGATTATCATGTTCAGCAAACCCTGGGAGAAACAATCTGCGTATTTTGACCCAAGTAACAAACTACTCCTTCAGACCGTGCGCGTGTAAATGTGCAGCCGCTCAACTGCGTTAGGTACATCAAGTGAAACTTTTGTTGACAAAGATATCTAGGATTCTCTAAATCCGCATGGTTGACATTTCGTCGTCAATGATAAAGACTGTGTGGCTGAAAGTATCGCACAGCTTCTGCTGCAAAAGCAGTTCACCTGTGTTTTATATTTCAGTAACACCGGTAGTTGATATCGGTACCCCAAGAACAGAGGCCAGAAAGACGTCAGATATCAACTTCACATATTTCCAATTCTAGTCACGTATTCTAAACAGGAAAGAGAGAAAAAATGTTGATTATGCAGAATTCCGCAGCTATTTACAATAGGATGATTCCAGAAAATTATGACAGCACTTTTCTCAAACTCGGAGGGCGTCAGTAGAGAGATATTAACAATGTCCGCAAGGATTTAAGTCCCTGAGTTTCTGACAGGAATAAATTCTGACTAATTCCGCCTGGTTGGGGGAAGTGGCTAAGTACCTGTCTTTACTGACGTTGTATTGCACTAGCATTAAAATGTCAGCGAGATTATTGCAGCCTTTAACACTAACTGGCAGCATGAAGTAGAGCGTTGGGACAGTCGGTACTCGTGGAGGAACGCTGTGCCGTTTGTATACAATATTGTCCTATTTTAGGGATAACTCCGCTTTCAAAGGGATACGCGAAAATGTAGAACATGATCAATGATTGCTAGATCTAAGCGCGGACTGCGCAGTCAACTACGACGTATACACAAGCCTAAAACTGACAGTTTGACCTCTTGAGTGAAAAAACGCTTCGTTATCGAACATTGTGCAAATACATCTCAAAGGCCATCATTTGCTGTTTTTATATTAGTAAACATTACGTCACATGTTTTACGGGCATAATCCCATACGTATATTTCAGTATAGCTTAACATTAACTATTTCTGTTATTCGCGTGTGTCTTTAGGGCAAACCTAAGGCTGTAACCGAGCTCCGTACACAAGTTAATAGTAGTTATTTGTTTCAAAGGGTTCTAAATGTGAAAATCGTCTCCCAGCACATTCAATGCATCAAATTTGAAGACGGTTCCTACTGTGAGAGTTCCACCGTCGTCTTTGACGATGTCCCCCATGTACCACACAGAAGGGTGAGAACAGGAACGGTGACATGTGCGTGGATTAGTTTGTAGTGATAGAACACTTGCCCCGCATCTACCGCACTCTCTCCTACCTCACCTGTTCCCGGCGTCAAGACAACGTCAAGAATACCGGCCACCGGAGCGGACGTAGGTGGCTAGCACGAAGTAAACCCGCACCCGGGCGTACCACCACACTCCTTGGTCCACAGCGTGTACTGACCAAGATTTCACACACAAAACGGGAAGATGGTGCGTCTCGAATCCCACGAAGTTGGCGTGCCACAGAGGTCACATAAAGAAGGAACCACTGCAACCTTACCCGCGGACCGCCAGTTTTCCAATCCACTGAGTCGACTGCATATCCCGCGTTATTCCGTCAGTTGTGAACCTTCCAAGCCACGGCTTTAGCGCGCAATGATGCACTCAGGGCTGTCAGATTGTTTATAATGAGGAAAAATGCGCTGAGCCATCGACCTCACTCTTTGATACCACTCTACGAGCTGGTCACTTGTCTGGTGCAGTGAATGAATGCAGTGATTGGCACACATGTCACATACACGTCCCAACCACCCGAAAACAAGCACCAGGATATTACAGCTAAGGGGATGTGCGGCAGTCATCTCACATACGTGAGGGTTCATGTGGTCGTGTCAAGAAGGGCCGTTCGAACCTGATTCCAGCTCCACTAGCCAGGCACTCCGCAAAAACCCAGACTGAGCTGACTGAAAGGCCTAATTTCTATCATCATTCGGCGGCCTTCCAAGCCGGAACAGTTGGCACACCGCGACAGTCTCAGGTTCAGATCACACATGCAGCAGAGGAGCCACATAGAGAAGCAGCCGAAAAACACAATTCGCACTTAAGTAAGTGGTGCCAATTGCGTGCTTGTGTTGTGGGATCTTGGGTGTCGTTATGTATAGTATATGTGCCGGTTAGGAGGAGTAAGATGGAATGACTTAGCTGGCGGCGTTCTACCGCAGATTTTCGTGAATGCGCATGTGGCCTAATAGGCCCATGTGGCGGCTGAATGTGCCTGGCTATTGTCCGCAGTGAGAGCGACGGTGTCTAGTATATTCCGGCGTTCCAGGTATTGGTTTGTCAGTCTCTGTGCGTTGGATTCGCAGGTGACCGACCATTTCCTAGTGTCGGAATGCCAACTACCCCTGGCTTGCGTAGTTAAAGACACTTTTATTAAAACGCATTAGGATGCGTTGGTTAGCAATGCAGTTTCACTCGTGGGATAACAATGACATTTTGGAATACTTGGAAGATCTTCAAACGATCGGTAGTAGGGTTCTCCAAATAGAACGAAAGTTGCGCAGCATGTTCCTCTTTCTAGGCACTCATGCATGCAAGGCAAATCGCCGCAAAACAAACTATGAGTGACAGCAAGAAGAGAGCGTTGCAGTGGTGACAGCGGGGTCCAGAAAAATTTGGGCCGAAAAATGACAGCGAGTTAATACTGCGCATTTAACCACTCGGGCTTGGCGTTTGTAAATCGTGATTAATATCTGCTAGAGAATTTCACAGAAGCCAAGTTGACTTTAGAAAAATTGAATTATAGAAACATTAAGCCAGCGCACCTAAAGTATTTTCAAAAAGGCAATCAAAGCGCCGCAGACAAGCACAAAACCAGGCCTGCGCATTTATGTTCATTAGACAACAGTGAAGAAAAAGTTATCTTCTCGAACGTTGTTTAACTTTTCTATTTTTAAAAGCCTGCCTGTCTGCCTCCAAGTAAAATCGAAGTTCTTTAACGGTCGACTCTCTTGCAAGACAAGCACATGAGCATGACTTGCTAAGCACTGATTCTAGCCAAGAAAACAGAAGCTAAGTAGGAATCGGCGTCGTTGCTGAGGCGACTGTTTGAGAGGTACAAACCTAAGTTATGGGCAAGTCAAATTGACGGCACCTCCATAATCATCGATCAGGACAAAATTGAGTAATACGCGGAGCAAGTGAACTCAATCATCCCCATCGAACACGCACCAAATGCTCAGTTACAACAGCAGCCACCGACTGCAGCACAGACGAAGCTGTGTAGGCACGCTATACTGACGGGGAGAAACTCATTGCAGGACGCCAGCCGGCCAAACTGGACGAAATGAAGCTTTTTCGAGAACTCTGTAAAACCATCAGCTATCCTTAAGCATTCGCTGAACCCAGCCTAAGGCAACGAAGAACGCGATACGAAGAACATAGTCAGCCAAAATTGTAGCGGGGCATTCCGTACATGAAGGGGGTCTCCGGAGCTGCGGTTAGATCCCTAGTGCTACGCGAAGTAGGAGTTGGCCACAAGCCTGACTTAACAATTCACCGACAAATGATGCGGCTAAAAGACTCGATCCCTAAGGGGGAGGTCTAGGCCGTTTTTCTACCGACTTCAGTGCAGCTGTTGGATATACAAATATATTGGAGTAACCGACCGATGGTTGCAAACGCGAATGCACGAGTGCAGGTTGGTTGTGCGAAGGTTGGGCCCAAATTCTGAGGTAGCAACGCACGCCCCACAAATTTGACAAGTCTTTAACTTTGACGTGGATGGGATATTTGGCCGAGGCGGTGATCATACGGCAAGGCGGGTACAAAAAGCCTAAACGCCCATTGACTGCTCTATCTACCGCCACATTAATTTGTCTTTCTCCTATCCAATTTTAAGAACTTTCTTGATGTGGAACAGTGACGGTGCGGGACAATCGGGGCCAGTGAGAGCAGGGGTGACTCAGGTCATGGTGGCATTCGGGTCGGATGCAGCCGCACAGACGGCCTTGACCGGCCACGCACCAAACAAAGCCCTATAAGAAAACTGCGGGAATAACTTCCTACTCTCTGAAGATGGGTGGAAGTAGTGACTACTGGTAACGTCAGATCAGTAAAAAGCGTCTCCTCCACTTTTGATGCCTGGTTAGTGTCCGGGCGCATTTGCAAAACCACATACAAATTAGGTACGCTACCAACTTTTATCTCGGTCTCTTGCATGAAGCATGCTTTGTCGGTGGGTTGTGCCAATACGCTGTGGAGACCACATGTATGTAGTGACACGTGATGCAGACCGACATGGCGATAAATCCGTCTCATCCAATCGTTGGTATTCTTGGGGAGTTTATTCATCTTCCGCAGCATTGCTTTTAGGTTTTTATGCCGTACGGACTGCGTAGATTAGAGGACTTCAGACCAATCGAAAGTCCTTCCACCGACTTTTTTTAAAAGAGAAGTCACAAAAATCATAATGCCTTAGCACAAATTGTTACTGAACGCAGATGAAAAATGGGTTGAAAATCGCATAAAAATATGCCTGCTTTTGTTGGCATGACATTTCGTGCAATAATTGATATTTGTCACGCGACCCCTGAGGAAAACTCGCTTTCCATACGAACCGGAAATGCGCAATCTCGTTCAGAATTGATGATATATTGCTCCACACCACTACCCTGTGGCTATGAATAGAACTCTTGTGCCCATCGAAATCCAGTGACAGGCAGAAGTAGAGTGGTAAGGTAGCCTATGTAAAAAGCACTGTGAAAAATAGCAACGGGAGTGTAAACGACTTACTTACCAAATGACCATGACCAAGTCGAATTTATGAGCATGTACAAAAGATGAGACGACATTATTTACCAAGCGTGACAGGTCATCGAATAAGTGCTGAGTTGAAAAGGTAAACGTTTCCCTCCGACTTTGAGATATATTACAATGAACAGTGTCGCCTAATTCCTCTCATGAGATATTTGACGGCAGCAGTTGCGATAACTTTATGTGCAGGTGATCTGATGATGGCATTTTGGGATTTCAGACCTTTCGACAAAGTCTGTGAGTATCAGCCAGCTGTCTTATATTTTGGTACTAAAAACTGCAGTTTACGATTGCTTACTTGGGCGTTCAAATAGAAATGTTAATGTTTTATGAGCGAGATTTTAAATACTGTTACCGACGGCATACGGTTTTCATAAACTTTCATGCCTACGAATTGTCCCATTTGACTGCAAAATGCAAGTTACATCAGTCTGAATGGATTTTATTGTCTGCCTCGTCGTTTTTATTTAAAAAATCTATTTCGTGATCTTTTGGTCATTGAAGGAGCTCGATGAAGTTGATGCGCTTATGGTGTAACAGCCGGTAGAGTAGATGTGCTAATTCTTGAAATGTTACCTTAAATCCTGAAATGCGCTTTCGAATCTAAAAGACCACTTAAGTCGCGATGTAATATTAATTATCATGTAGTATAATCCCAAAATATTCAGTCACTTCAGGATGCCGGATTTTTGACCAATTGTGCTCAGGCCGACTGAAACAATACACTGTAAAAATGCGTACTTAATAAGTATGAGTGTTTTCATTGATTTTCGATGCCATATAAATTCAAATATACTTTATAAAAAACAGGCACAGGAATATTCGTTCTCGTACTCACTTGATAGAAAATAACGTCTTCAGATTGTTTACTTGACGGGAGGATATAAGTTTTTTATGACTGCAGAGTGCCCGTTTATGAAACTTCGTGTCTCCGTATTTACTGATGTTGCTTGTAAAGCTTACTTTATGGCTCAAATTCACCGTCAAATTTTATGCACCACAAACAGTCTCCCATTTATAGTGTTTACCTATATATGATTTTCCGTAGACGTAAAATACACAAATTTCAGTTTGAAAATCTTGGAAGCAAGTGTAATGGCATTTTGGGTTTAAAATTATTCAGGAATTGGAAAAGATTTTGTAGCTGAATGATACCCTGCCTCAAGCAAAAAGTTTGAAGAAGACGTAATTTTATACCAGAGGAGTAAAAGAGGTAAGAGGGGAATATTGTTGAATTTCTAACGGCATCAAAATCAATGAGACATTCGTATTAAATAAGAAGTCACTATTACCGTGTATAGTTCTTACAGGCTGTTTGAAAGACGTTTATTCAAAAGCCGCTATCCTGAAGTAACTGAAGTACCTTAGGAGTACGCAGCAAGTTGGTTAATATCATTGCCCTACTTAAGCAATTTTTCAAATAGAAAGCACATTTCAGAATTTCGATTACTACTTCATGCGTTAGCGCATCTAAATGTACGTCAAATGCACGAGTGTTGAGGACACTGAGAATAATAGCTTCAAAAAGCATAATAAACACTGCTGGCATAATGTAGTCCATACTATAGGCTTAGTCGTCTAAAGCGAAAGATCAGTTAATAATCCTAACAAGGTACCGGTGTACGTAGCTATCCAATGTTTGCGTTACATGATGGATCTTCCTGACTGACTGCAAGTCCAAAATTTTTTTCTGGTAAATTTTGTTGGAAAACGAAGGAGCCATGCTCAAACTGTGTGGAAGGGAATTGCAATTGAGAGATTCGAAATCTACAAATTAATTTTCTGATCGAACTGTTCTTTGTGAAAGTGCATCACAAGCAACGAGCATGTGGATAAACTGTATGTGTACTACATTTTTCGGTTGAAATCTTCTTTCAGTGATATCATTCAGATGGGCGTAACATTTCTGTCAGAGTGTTGGGCACACATGAGCCATCCTGGAGAATATCCCTTGTGATATCTGCAACTTTTGTTATTAGTGCGTTTCCATTTGAAAGTACATGGTATTCTTTTTTCACTTTAGTTGCAATCTGTAATAACGTTAACTTGATGCAGTCATCGTAATTTATTCTCTACCCTGATATTCTTGAGTTTACAACAAATAATTACAAAGTATACAAATTTATCCTGATTATTTTGAGTATTTTAATGTATCGGTTCGACACGGACACCAGTCGCGCGTTCAGCAAAAACAAGGTGCGGCTCCTAGAGGGTTCAGCTTTAAAGATCAAGAAGGCTACTCCGATGGCAAATGAGCAAAAAAATGCGTAACAGAGAGACGGGACTTAGCAAACCAATGCAAATGCTGATGCGTTTCCATGAAACGGTTCGTGAAAAATCGAATTTCGTGCTTTCCACAAAACGGAGTTTTTGAGTTGGAATATTAACCTAAAGAACGAGCTCCAAGAGGTTAAATTGAGTACTCCATAGGGTACTTTCATTTTTAGTTCCACGGGAAGTAATAAATATTGAAAGAATGCTTAAGCTGATTCTGTGCTTTTTTGATTTAAACTTGGCAGACGGTTGTCGTGAATTTCACTTGAAATCCGCATGTTATTCTATGCTAAACAACAGGTATCTCGATTGTGTAATTGCATTTGCATGCGGAAGATCTGAAGTACTTTATCTGGTTCACGCTGCCTGGGTTGTATGATTTACGTTGTATGAAGTCTTGTTAATAAGTGAAAAACAAGGTTGGTTGAACATCGAAACATTTTGCTTATTGTTCTGAGCTTTCGAACTTATGTGAGAGCCAGACTGATTAATCAGTTGACTGAGTTCTCGTCCGAGCTTCGAACTTCAGTCAATTCTCTGCGTGTTTTGTTTTCAGGGTAGTCGACTATTTTGGTGACTGTGAAGGTAAAAATCATGAGCAGTTTTAAAGCTGTGGGCGGTCACTTGTGACAATGCGTTGCCTGGTCGCACTGCCAGCTTATGTTCGCGTATGTGCGATCCGAACATTTGACCAGTCTGGCCGGTGTAGTTACAAGGACGGTTTTGGCACGAGATGCGATACACTATACTTGATTGTTCCTCATCCTTTAATCGGTCATTAATTTTCATGATCCTACTGCGCATGGTGGCTTTGGAGATGTGTGCAATTGCAACATCTAGCATAGCATCAATGCGCTCGGTCGCTTCTGAAACGCTCTTGGTATAACGCATGGTGGTGTTGATGTTTGGGCCCTCTGGGGTGAACAAGCAGGAAGAGACTTATGAATGCCTTCGATAGTCATTTTGCACAAATCAGTCATGACGGTGCTCGACCACCCTTCTTTTTTAGTTATACATGTACCTGGAACTTGAACTTTCGTTCTCATACTTGTCAGTCTGCAAGCATGTTTTGCCATTTTCTAAACAGTTCGAAACAAAAGAGCTGATTTTTTTATCTAAAAAATTCTTTTTGCGTAACTCTGTATACGTAGAGGCGCCGAAAACAACTCTTCGTCTATTAAAAATGGAAAAATTTCATTAAGGTGTGTGCATCTCGTCTGAACGTTATTCCTGAACGCTTACTTAGCCTATCCGTCTGTTCCTCATGCGTCCAAGATTGCAGACAGGAGGGGCAAATGGGTCTTTCGAGTGCATGACAAGGACAAAATTAAAACTTGTGCAAATAGTTGAGTGAAAATCAGGTACACTCAGTCTAGCGATACCAGAGGGTGCTACCCACAAATATCCAGTTTATGCGCATGCGTGGCGAACCGTGTAATAAATCTGTCAAATCATCCCCTCATGTGGCAACAGTATATGAATAAAATTACTGTTTTAAACATATTATCGACCAATCAGCCATTTTGTATCTAACTGAAGACAGACCACGCGATGGTCTATTTAAGACGGTTCCTGTGTTCGAATAAAAAGTAGTCTTGAAAGTGATGTCTCTTTTGTCTAAAGTAACTACTGACACAGCCCTAGATAAACAGGGGACGTTAGACTACTTATCTGAAAGATAAGAGTTGATGCCTTAAGTAATAGGACGTTGGCTTGTTCCTTGGAATGCCCGAATTTGAATCACTCTCTAAGGACACAACAATGCGTTTGTATGCTGATTGTTTAATTTGTCCTATCCCAATGCCATTAACCAGGTGGCTTACCTTTCAACTATGACTGAAAGAAGACGTATTATCGATGAATTGGTACAGTAGATGCGCTACCTCATGAAATGTCAACCAAAATTTCGAATTGCGTTCTCGTTTCAAAAAGATAAATTAAGTAGTGTTGTAAAACTAATCAAGATACAGCATAACTCTATAATGATCCAGTTACCTCAGAGTGTCGCCTTTCGAAAGAACTTATTTTCGGCTGCATGCAAAATCTATACCCTGCAAAAAGTAACTACTTATTTAGTATGCAATTTTTTCATTGATTTTCGATGCCCTTGAAAATTCAATTATATTTCATGGAAAACATGCATAAAAATATTCATTCTTTTCTTATTCCAATTTTATACTCAAAAGAAGAGTATAATTCGTTTTTAAAAACTTTTCTAATTCTTGAATAATTTTGAACCCGACCTGCTGTTACACTTGCATTCAGAGTTTCAAAACTACAAGCTGTATATTTTCCGTGTACGGAAAACCATGCATTCTCCTATGGTATTAAGAGGCGATTATATGGGGTTCATAAAATTAAGCAGTGAATTTGAGCCATATTGTTAAACTTACAAGCCACATTCGTTAATGCAGATATATGACGTTTCATGAACGACCATTTAACGGTATTAAAAAAGCTCACAATTATATTCTTCTTTTGAGTGTGAACTTTAAAGAAGACGTGGGTTTCTACCGAATAAGTAAACGAATGAATATTTTTATGCATGTTTTCCATGAAATATAAGTAAATTTTTAAGATCATCGAAAATCAATGGGAAAATTGCATACTATTTAAGAAGTCATTTTTTGCAGAGTATAGATCTTGCATGCAGCCGAAAATAAGTTCTTTAGAAAGCCGACACCCTGAGGTAACTGGACCATTATATATTTATGCTGCATCATGATTAGTTTTACAACTCTACTTAGGTTATCTGTTTGAAACGAGAAGCATTTCGAAATTTTGGTTGACATTTCATGAGTTAGCACATCTACTGTAAGTCGGCATCATATTTCTACTAAATGATTTCAAATTGTAGATAATGAGTTGACGCAGCTGTCCGAAATACCTCTCTTTCATCCATTTGCGATTTCTCGTTTGAATACACTTTTATTTTCTACAATTATAAGAGTTCCAATAGGCAGAACAGTTATCACGCATTTTGGGCACTAAATACATCTAAGAAGTCACGTCTTTTTGTACTACTTTTGTTATTCGACAAACTGCCAATGATTTTCTAGGCAAACCAACTTGTAAACGACAGGGAGCAAAGCGGCTAGCGTCTACTTTGGAGAAACACATACTGTCCGCTGGCTTGTGTCCCGGCGTGTGATCTCCAGTTCACAGATTTTAAATAAGTGCCTGCTATCATGCCCTAGATTAACGTCGCAGCTATGCATGCTCCCTGCGTTTAGCATTCAGGGCCGTGACCTCAAATGTTTGACATTAATGGTCTCAGTCGGTTGCGTGACACATACCAACATCCGGAGGTAAATATTTATATAAAATTAAGTGCACACACGACTTTTGCTTTGCGGCCCGTTGTGCGCCTGTAAATGATCTCTCGGGACACGTATGAATGACTTTCATCTCGAAAATGAAATCAACGACAGGCTCTGAAAGAACCTACTGTTTAGTGTCAGAATGACGGTAAGACTTCTAAGGACATTCTAGTCGTTAGATTACGTTACGACGATATCTATTGACATTTAGGCTGAACATGTGTGATCTTATAAGGGCAGAAGAAGGGCCGATCGTATCATGAGGCCTGGAAGGCGACGCAAAACGCAAGATAATACGAGTAAGATTTTTTTTTAAATCCTGCACGAAAAGTCCCGGCAAAAGAATAAGTGCAGATTTCCCTCTAAACACTAACGCACTGTTCGCCAGATCACCAGATTGAGCTCCAATATATAGCGAAGGAGCATGTTCTATAACATCTGATCTGGGCACCCCTGGAACGAAGATACATGGTAAGCTAAGCAAAAACTTTTCATTTCACCCATACGTCATTTAAGGTTCATTTGCAGGCACAGTTTAATATGTAGGGGTCAAGCACAGTATGCAACTCTCTGGAAAACGCATAATGGCTTTTAAAATGTTAAATACAAAATGCAAAATTAAGGAGAATTTATGTCAACTCTTTGGCACTGGTTAAAGAAGTACACACCCTGCTGGAGAATTTTCGCATCGCTAGGTTCATCTATTTTTGCGCTGTAAAATCAAATACGAAAATGTGTAACTCGTAATCAATAAATTCGTGGTGGTCCTTCCCCCATTTGGAAGATCTCTCTTCATGATTAACGAGATTCTTTTAAGTTAAGTAGTGGCCGCTGGCAGCGACGGCTAAACAAACCAGAATCAAAGAGCCAAACCGCGAGCATGGAGCTGGTGTTCAGCCGGTCACTGTGACTTCCGAGTTTATCCAGATTAATTTATCTATGAAGTGTTATAATACTGGGTTTTTCGCCAACTATTCTGCGTTATGTAAATTACGGCTTTGCCGCTGCCTTCCAATCCTTCTGCGACTTGCATAACGTCCTGCCTGCTTCATTGTTATGCCTAGAGGCATAGTTTTAGTTTAAGCTGCGGTTCATATCACATTAGACTTTGGTGCACACCACTGATTTTATTGTTACGATAAACAATTATATTGATTCTCGGAGAGACTGCATTCACTGTTGCAGATGAATGACTGGATATTTCACAAAAACGTTCGTTTCATTTGCAGCTAAACATGCGCGCATCTTCTTGCAAACGTTTCCATCAGAGAAAGCACCGGTTTTAACGTCCTGCTTTGAAGTACGGTCGTTAATCTTTAACGCCTAACTGACTAAAACCATAGATGTCGCAAGCTTGAGGCCGCAGTCTCGAACACTGACCACAGGCACCATGCATATTTGTGACATCAGTCTGGGCAGGATAACGGACACTTAAGCAAAGTTTGTGCAATCAACCCATCGCACAATAAGTGCACTTCCAGATTAAACGGCAAACATTTTTCTGTTTGTGATGTCTTAATTGTGCTCCTTAATAAACTTTTGCATTTTTGGAAGAATATTTATGGTGCACTGAAAACCGATTGTTCTAATCGTATTTGTTTGCCGACGTTTTTGATAACGTCTCCTGCCTTGACTAAACAGGATGCTCTTGTTATGCAATAAGGATTAAATAATGAATCGAAAAAAGCTAAACAATTGAGCGGAAATCATCAGTCCGGTATGACAAATCCAAATTTATTCAGCTGAAACATTATTCAGCAACTAGAACGCTGACAATGAGCCTCCGATTAAACGTAAATAAAATGTTAGCCCCGCAGTTAACGGTACTTAGTTTTGATCAGTAATCAACCCTATGCTCTTCTTGCATAACTGTTCATGAGATAAATCGATTTTATCGAATGCAAAAACAGAGTCAACATTCAGTACAGCCGGTTAACTGACAGTGTAGCGTCCATGACTACATACACGCATCCTGTTCTACAAATCATCAAAAACAACTTTATGAAAGCCCAGGAATGTAGTTTCCGTAAAATATTTGGGGGCAAAATCTCGCTTTTAACGCATCTTTATCGGCATCGTAGCATTTGGCACACAACAGTCGACCGTACACTGTAAAAAGCAAACGTCTGCTAAAAATTAATAATAATTACGCCACAAAGTGTATGTCGTAGGTCTACCGGTTGGCTCCGTTATATGCCTGGGTTATTTTGCTTCACAGCAGCGCACGTAACATACAACCGCGTTTCAGCTTTCCGTATAAAGATACTACTTTCCATGCCATGAACGTCAATACAATGGGATCGCTATAAAATCTATTTTGGTAATATCTCACATGCGGCCTTAATCAGGAAAATAAGCGCGTATGTCTGAAAGGCGCACGCGCTGCAGCGCCACAACTCTCTGATCACAGTCGGAGAAGATTATTACTGCCATAAAAGCTTTCTTGCCGACAAAGCACGACGCGGAGAGAATACTAAGCTCCAGTTTAATTGGCGTCATCATTCATAAATTCCATATATCCTCTGGAAACAGCATCGTCTTGAGTCATCAGACTGATGTGCCGTTGCAAGACTGGAAATTTTACTGTTTCGAAAAATCTTACAATCGGCCACTTTTTAAAGCTGTAAGATTTTTTTGACTGGTAAAAAATGTAAAGAAAACGTAATCTGCTATCATGGGATTACAAGAAATAATATTTTCGTGCATCTTCATTATAAGATGTAATGGAGTTCAAATGGCCACCGAAAAGGAATTTGCAGAATCCCCCCTACCTAAGTAGTCATTTTTGCAGGGTATTGATGTTTAGAACGATGGAGAAGAAACTCATTCAAAGGCTCATATGCTGCCGCGACTGGAATATCTTGTGATTATGACGCTAAATAGGTAGTATTGCAACATTATTTAGGTAAAAGTTTTTAACTAAATGCACATTTCAGCATTTTGGTCGGCGCTTCTTGCGCCAGCACATTAACTATGCAGAGAGTGCCCCAAAATTCTCATGTTGGCGACGGGAATGTGTAATTTGTCTTGAGTCATAGACCTCTACAGAATACCCCTGATTGCATATTAAACAAATGATGAAGAAATGCTGCCTTTTGACAGAATCACAGCTTTGTGTTCCGCTCCATATCTGAAAATTACAACCCACAGATCAATTTCGAATACTCCGTTTTTTAATGAAAGCACACCTTCAAAAGTAAGTAATTTAGGAGTTGCTCCTCTTCTACGCTAGACAAGCTTACTTCATCTCATGGGCACAAGCTGTGGTTTAGAGGCACAAAAAATGCTAGTCCACAATCCGGTATGTAAAGTATCTTTCGAACGTCATTTTAACAGTCATTTTTCTGGGATCCTACTTGAAGGTTTGGTTCGTAAATGATTTCACTTTGCCGGGTACTGTTTGCGTGGTCCTTATCCTAACCTTGAGTACATATTTGACGGTAACTTAATTTCACTTCAGAATTAACCGCGATCGTTTTAAGTTTTCATAGAATTCTTAATAGACAAATATTATTACTCTTATAATTTTCAGCGTTAATATAAGGATTTAATTTATTTGGACTGCCTGGTATGAATTGCATGGAAAACCACTCACTTTTTCTTTGATTTGCCAAAATAATTAAAAGGTTAGATTCGGAAAACAGAATTTTTCGAACCACATTTTGCAAACTACCTTTAAATCTTGTCGAAACTACCCCACGCAATATAAATTATCCTGTCTTCTCAAAAGGCGTTATTCCCTTAGTCTAGAGGGCTTCGCGAAAAAACCTTCAAACCTTTTCTGCGTGAACATAAATGTTTACGAATTCATCACGATTACCAGGAGACATTATACACAACACACCTGTTAAACGATGTCATGAATTATAATACTGAACAATTTACGTTTGCTTCACTTAAATTGAAACGAAATTGCATGCTATCTGCTTATAAACACGAGGTACGGTGGGTAGACTTTAAAGCAATTTAGGGAAAGTTGCGTAATATTATACTAAACGTGTCGTTGGCGGATGCATATATGCCTAATACGTTCCGTTTCGCAAAGGAAATAACACGGCGATTCAAAACCTAACCTCTAACATATCGGAATGAAACTTGCAAATTCAGTGGCAAATTGGTAAAGATTAGCCGGAGAAGGACTAAATGACAGAAATATTGATCACATCTGCCTATTCTCTAGGACATTTATTGAATTAGAACACGGCCAAAGAACAAAAAATTGGATTAGTTGCGAAGACATCTAAAGGAAATAATAAGCACAACAGTGCACTTAACAAGGCAATCAAGCGACGCGAGAATGGAAAATGGAACACGCTCGCAATTATCCATAAAAAAATTGGAGGAATTTCTTTCTCCTGTCTACAATTAGGCGGATTTCATAGAAAAATTGCGCAGTATGTCATCTGACCACCCAGTCAAAGCGACCTGAGCTCAGCACGTTGACAATGAACCCGGAACACTAATAAGCCTGCAAACGTTGCAATTTGAATGAAAGTGTTCTAAAGTCTCTCCTGCAATCACCAATGCGTAATGACCGTTTTGAATTATTAATATAACCAGAAGCTGCTTCAAATACGGACCGTTATCCGGGTGCGTTAAGCAATCTACTTAGAAAAATGGGCGAAATTGGCCATTTCATTAGAAAGGGAATATAGGTTTTGCAAGACGATGAATGCATACATTGGTGGATTGGCGCTCACCGATCGTTTCTACGGACCTCACTTGTTCCATTGTGCTTTACTCGTTCTCTCTCTCGAGCCCGACTAGCAGCCGTACAGTGGCGCATAATACACGCAGAATGGCATTACCGACAGTCTCTCTCGTCCTTGTCGATAAGATCATAACGTTTACATTGTAAGAAGTCCAAACATAGGACTTCGAAGCAACAGTGACACAAAGTCTTCTAGAGCATAATTTTTTGTCGTCTTCTTGAAATGGCATTGTAAGTGGTTTTGTCCTCTTCCCTCGTCTTAATGTGCCCGCCTCGTCTCACAATGCGAACTAGAATAGTACCGCCATTTGCAAAAGGTTTCTCGAGAAGTGACTGATTAGGGAATAGAATTTAATAAAAGTCGCAGAGAATTTTTTGTGCTAATTACGTTTCTTCTATTTAAGAGTTACGAAATAGAGAACGTTGTCTGTAATTGCAGGGGTTCATCGTTTTACATAGCACACCAGATCATTTGAGTTTTGGACGGCTCCCATACCGTCGCTCTTCATGCCATTATGCTTAATGTTTACTAGGCCGCATCTCCCAGGCTTTCAGCTAGACCGGTCGTTTCTCACATCTCATCCTCTCTCAAGTGAGACAGCAATAAATAAATCCTTCTTCGTGCAATACTAAACTATCCTTTGTGTCAGGTGTGGGAAAGTTGGCACGTGCTACTGGTGGCTGGCATTTCACCGCTGTTTTAGGCATTTTACAGGCAAATGAAAGCGAACCCCTGTTTGGCTAACAACTTTTTTAAAACTATCTTTAATTAAAAAATAGTTGCATTCATACAGGACTGGATGGATCCCGAAGCAATAAAGGTCACGATTAAACTACCACTTGCGAGGTCGAGCGATGACGGCAATGCTGGTAAATTGTTGCTATCTTATATTCCCTTAATTTACAGTGAGTGACCGATCACATGAAATGCTGGCCGAAATTCTGAACTGTGTTTTCGATTAGGAAGGGTTACTTAGGTTTGGTTGTAATATTGATCATCCTGCGGCGTAATTTTGTAGAATTTTAAACCCACCAGGATGGCAGCTTATGTATGCAGTTCCCTTTCACCTACTGCTGAAACCATATTTGGGAAAAATGACTGCTTAAGGAGCATACACTTTTCCCATTGATTTTCGTTGGTCTTTTTACTTTTAATATATTTTATAGAACTCATGCCCAAAAATATCCTTTTCGTTCATTCAGTTGCTAGAAAATCACATTGTCTTTAATGTTATCCATGAAGAAATGTCACACAAAGGCTTTGAAAGTCTTCTTACGTCCGAATAAACCAGAGCCTTTGCATGAGCGTTTAACGATCTTAGCCTGCAAGGCGCGCGCTTCCTGCGTAAAGAAAATTATAAATCTCTCTTTTCCTTTAAGAACAAATCATATATAATTTTTAAAATTGTGCAATGGATGCGAACCATTTTTGTACATTTCATGAGGAACTTTGGTAAGCAGACATGTTTTATGCTGTATCCATGGACAACGCACGGTCTTAACAATCCCATAAGAGACATTTATAAAAGCTTAGAGACAATCTTTCTTGGGGTTGAAATGCAAAGACAATGCTGTTTACTACCAAACAAGTAAAAAGGCGCATTTTGTCTGTAAAATTATTTGCATTTGTGAGGCCATCGAAGATCAATGTGAGAACTGTATTCTGTTTAAGTAGTCATTTTTTGTTGAATGTCGTTTCTGTAGAGGGTGAAAATGAGGTGTAATCGATAGCCTCTATTCTATCAATTTTGAAATATTATTGAATTATGCCGTATTTTAGTTGATATTAAAAATCCATCTAAGTAATTCTTCCTAATCGGACACGCATTTCAGAATTTTGGCCAACATTTCATGAGGTTGACCACTCACTGTAAGTCAGCCTTATCCCTTACAACCATTCGGGGTCAAGAAGACCACTGTGCAGGGACTGCAGAGATGAGTGCGCCATAAACATTTCCGCGTACAGCACGTCGTTTGTCCCGAGCGCCGTGACATTCCCTGCAGCCATAGATTTGTATTCTGTTATGTTCAGGAAGGAACCATGTATTATTGCATTCACCAGAAAAAAATCACATCTCATTTGAAGTCATTTAAAATGCCATCGGTTTACTCGGTACTAATTGATTGTAAGACCCAGAAGTAGGTGGCAGCGACAAAATTATACTCTAAACCTACAGAATGCACACTACACGTCATTTCTGACGTTTATCCAAACGACTGATTTAATCTCACAATCACACTCTCGGACCATTTATTGGTCTGCATTTCTGTAACAACACCGGACACCTATGCTGATCCTCCTTATTCCGCCGCGCTTAATGTTTACTAGACTGCATCTCAAGGGCATTCAGATGCACCGGTCACTGTTCATATCTCACCCTCTATCAAATTAGTCGTTCATGTTACGATCATTGCTTGTAAACTGAAAACAAGCCCGTTAGGGGAGGTGGTACTCTCTACCGGTGCCTGCCGACTCGCAGCTACTTTGCGCTTCTTACAAACGAGCGATCATCCATGCAATTAACGTATGTCTTACCTTCTACACATCCTCATCAACACTTAGAGTTTTTGCGTTTAAAAACACCTTCAGCATTTTTATTTATTGCAGTCATCTTTAGTGCACTAACAGAGCAATTTGCGTGGATTCGTCCGTTGCGAAAATCTGAGGCTGTCTGCATACCTGACGAAGTTTCTCATCTAAATCCCCTTCAAAGTTCGACTAGAAATAAATTATCACTAATCAAAATTCTGCAATCTCTTAGCCTACTGTCACTTTGGAGGCGACAGTAAACACTAAGTACACTCAAGAATAAAGTGAAGTTTGCAAATATTGTCTGATACTGAAGGTCACGCAACCATCGTGGCTAGCAACCCGATGCTGACTTTGTCGTCTGCAGGCCTCCCAACTACGTCCGTCAGACACATCTTTACTTCAATCTACCCAAGACGCAGTTAGGTCCACAGTGGCGTAATTGCGCAGTTCTCTACATCCAGCCCCGAGGAACTAGCACATAAATCAGGACAAAATGTGTAGACGGTTTGGTACAAAACGCAAATAAATACTCGTTATAATTTCAAACTGAAGCGAAAATCTCATTCTCTTAGATATTTTTTCTCAAGCACTTAGGCTTTCAATGTATCCGCAAAGAAAATATTTTTAAAAGATGAAAGGTGAATTGAGTGACGTCGCATTACTCTTAAAAATGGAGCAACCTCAAAAGCAAACTGTGCATATGCATACTGGTCATCCAGCTATTCTCTTCTAGGCTATCTGCGATGTGCATTATGCAGTGCGTACTCTGTGCGCGATTTCGTAATCACAACCAGGGTTATTGGGCTCTCGAATTATTATTCACCAGCATATGAACTTAACATTTCAGATATTTTATTTGGAACAAAAATGTAATTTATAAACTCACCTTTTGCTGCTAAAATGCTACTGCGACGAAATTCAGCCCGCCTGGTATTCGGCAAACAACCGGCCTTCATATGGTGACTCTCTGACGGAAACAGTACTGTTGTTTTCGGTTGCTCGACAAATGAGTATACTCATGATTATCTGAATGTAAAATGAAGATTTCGGTGCCAGAGGTTCAGTGCGTGACAACAAGGGCATCCTCTATTTGCAGCCCCGCTCGTTTACCATCTCATTTTCCTCAGACATCCCCTACGGGACCATTTCCCTCTTGAAAGGAATTTCTTTGACGTATTTTTCCATGAACTATCTGACAGTGGCATTGCATTTAGTTCCGTTTGGCAGAAACTGCATGCCGATTTTCAATAAAAACGGTTCCAAAAGTTTATTTGTGTTACTATTCGCGATGACACTTGGGCATAGATGTGCCGACGTTTTGTATAAGTCTCAGGACGTCCCACACACACTCTCTAGATTATGTACGTCACCATAAAGTCTGATTAGTCATCCTATCCAGTTTAAAGTCCGAATGACATTATTTCAGTCAGCTGTGCAGAAAAATGCATTTTCACATCGACTGCGTTATTTCGTAGATGAATAGCATGTGATCGATGTGTTATTTATTGGAGTATAAATTGCATGGTTTGCTTGCAATATTCACGTGGAAACTGAGCCTGTTTCTCGCAGGAAGCAGCTTTAATGCGCCTTCCATGACTTTAATAACTTTATCTTGTCCCACCTTACTTCTTTCCCAAGATGTTGACAGGTATTTCAAATTTTAAATGGTTGCGCTTTTTACCAGGCATGTAAAATCCGAGGCACTGTAAGGCTGAAATTTAAATTTACTTACGTAGTCACCTTGACCCGGCGCTAGACGAGTTAGCTTAGAAAGCGGAAATTCGAACCGTAAACGCACTCTCTCAGCAGACAGAGTAGGTAAACTCGGCTTTCAAGCTTCTTTTATAATAGTTACAGCAAAATGTGAGTCCTTAAGTTTTCAAAACTTTAATAAACAAAAGACAATGGAAAATGCCCAGAATATGCACAGTAATGTATACCAAACGGTACATAGGCCGAAGAGGGAAAAGTAAAAATCATTCAAAATGCTAAATGGGGTTAAAACAACGCCTGATGATTAAAGGTCCTCTTTAATGAAACAAATTGCTAAACCGTATCCTTTCCTACATTACGCTATGCTCTTAGCCTCCAAATTGCACACCGAATTTGAGTACTACGTGTCAGCACCATTCTCTGAAATCCCGGTGCTTTTTTGACCTAACTTTATTTGGCAGCAACCAATTTTCAATCCATCCTTTTGAAGTTTGCGATTGCACTAAAGTCGTTTTTGCTATTCCCCCTCCCTCCCGCCCCTTAAACGAACTTTTACAGCCATATCTCTACTGATTTCTCTGGCCACCTGGGGCGATATTGCCACACACACGCCCTCCAGTGTGCTTCGTCGTCGGCGTACCAACCAACTCTTAAAGTACCTTGAAATCCTCCAGCGTGAAGTCTATGAGAACCGAACCGCTCTGGTATCGTTTTTGCGACAGCAGTTGAAAGTCCAAAGGGGGACAGTGCAATCCGATGGCGGGGACCTGCCTAAACTGTCTGCGCATCTCCAACTTAGCTGGCCTTTCTGGGTGGCTGTTGTGGCCGAATTTCTCCTCTCCATTGCCATTCTCCTCTTTCTAATGCGCCGGGACTGCAAGGTTCCCCAGACTGCCTCGGCCTGATTGCTCTTCCTTTAGCCGTTCTGGCATGCCTTGTCAAGTGACGTCTGACCTAACTAAACTTCAGCCTTATTTGCCCTTATGGGCTTTCCATTCGCTGGTAATCGTTGCTAGTCATATTATGATGTTTTTGATTTTTATGCACATTCGCTTGCGTGTTTTGCTTTGGTCCAAGGATTTGCTAGGACGTGTCGACGTTAGTACGTAAGATTAGCCTGTAATTTACTGGTTTAACTGAAGTTTAAATGCACGCATGCAAGTTAACTTTAAGGACTGCTACTGATAGCGAAAGTGACCTTGTAATGATAACTGCCAACTTAACTTTCAACTTCAGAGCTTCCTTAAGAGCACCAACGCAAAAATGTTCCCAGTTCTATTATACAGTAGAACCAGGCTCGGGTCTAAGCAGCTTCTAAGAAAACTTTCATAGTACTGGCGCTGATAATTGTCAATTTGTGTTTGATTCAAAGCTAAAAATCTTCAGTCCATTCAGGCGCTTGCATGGGCACCACGGACCTATCATTGAAAAACAGTTAGCAAATGTCACGGGGGTTTATTGTCGAGTAAACTTATACGCATGTGTAATTTCCGGAAGATAACCAAATGCGTGGACCTTTGTTTTGATAGTTTTGTCGAAGCACCAGTCAAGTTTGTATAAGGCAAAGGCGACAAAGCATGAAAAATTTAAAGACGTCATAAATTTCGAGACCTCTCATTCAGCTGAACACGGTCATTGCATAGTTATATGACAAGGCAAACTGTTCAATCAACGATCGACCTAGAGAGATAAAACGTGTTACGTAACCTGAAGCATGGGTCTAGTATGCGGGTGCATATGGCGAGGGGGGGGGGGAGGGGGAGAGAAGTCATCCAAGTATGAGAGAACTTGTGCGGCTTGATTTAGAGTGCAACGTGCGGGGAGCATTCAGTCATGCCGGGGAGAGGGGGGCGGGTGGGGGCGAAATGAGAGGGCGCACATGGGAACAGGGTTTCGTCCATAATCGATAATTACCATGACAGTGCCAGGTTTATTACACGGTCCAGCTGCTTACAGAGTTCTGGTTTCTTCCTCCGTATTGCAGCGTCCTCTGCAAAGCGCAAGATACGCCCGGTCGTCGCCCGAAACAGGACCTTGAATGCAACCATTGGGTCCACCTTGTGGCCCGTGTCCACTAGGTGCTTTGTGATTGAGCTCGTGGGTACCGTATTTTCCGCCTTAGGCAGCCACTTCGGCATTTGTTCAGCTGCCCGAGCTACCAACTGCCTTTGCGTGCGCCCAATGTACTTGCATCCGCAACTACATGTAAACTCATAAATACAGTTTGATGTGGCGTGCATACGCAAAATGTCTTTAGCTGGTCTAATTGGGATGGCGGTGGTGGTGCTTATGAACAACAATTTAGAGGCGGCATACGTCCTTTCGATAGTGCACCAAAGTCGTCGCTTGATCACGTTTGACACGTTATCACCCTTGAAGGGGAGGTAGATGGTCACGGACTTTTTAGGTACGGATATTTCTGCAGGAGTTTCTTGTCTGGGATGGCGATATTTATCGATGAATTTCTCCGGATACCCATTTGCAAGAAAACGTTTTTTAGGAAAGAAAGCTCGTCATCGATCGTATCTGAGAAGCAGATTCTGGTGGCTCTATTAAACAGGCACAAAACCAAGTTCCGTTTTCTCTGCATTGGAACGAAACTGAGGAAGTGCATGTATTGTCCTTTCCAGGTGGGTTTTCGACGGATGGATCTCTGAATAGAGCCATCTGCCCGCCTACGCATAAGAATATCCAGGAAAGGCAGTGTGTCATTCTTCTCATGCTCGATCGTAAATTTGATCTTTGTATGTGCTTTGTTCAGAGCCTTGAGTAGTAGTTCTCCGTCGCCTGCGTTTTTGACTATAGCGAAAATGTCATCCACATATTGCCTATAGAATGAGGCTCGTTGTAAGTTCCGAGCTAGTTTACGCTCTAGATTAGACATAAAAATGTCCGCTAGGACTGGCCCCAATGGACTGCCCATAGCTACACCGTCGATCTGTCGATACGGCCGCCCGTTGAACAAGAACTGTACATACTTTGTGCATATCTGTAGTAGTTCCCGCAGTTGCTCTGGTGGCAGGTGTGTTTCACCCGTATGCTCGCAAATTATGTCAATTGTTTCATGCAGTGGCACGTCAAGCGAGATCATGTTTTTTCAGTAGATTCTGATTCTTAAGCTCATCTACGAAGGAGAAAGTATCTTTGGTAGTATAAACAGCAAGGTTGCGTCTGTTACTGTTACTTACTGTTAGTTTTATCTTTTAAATTGGCGGCATAAACGGCAATTAGCCGGCTGAATATGAGGCAACGACATTTCTATTTAGCAGGCCTTCATACAACCAGATCCGTCTACCGGAACCACATATGTGCATATTTTTCGGATGTTTTCATGGTGTTCATGAGTGCAGCATACCTAAACAGCAGTTTACGCATGGGTGATAATACCTAGCCCAGCAAATAAGCATATACCAAAATCGGTTAGCGATGCCATGGGAGCTGAAGCATATAAAGGTGTCAAATAAACACGCGGATGAAGATTCTTCACCCACTTTCAGTCCTTTGACTCATCTAGCTTTCATCCGTCTGACTTCTTTGCCCCCATACATTTTCCTGTACTTTAAAAAAACTTATAATTAATTTTGGAAACTGCCTGTTGTTTTACTTTGACTATTTAAGTAAAGAATGCTTAGATGTTTCCAGGTAATTGTGTCCATTGTACCCTGTATTGCGCGGCTCCTTTTGCTTATGAAAATTAGATGATTCGAACATTGACAAGGTTGCAGTGACAGGTGGAATAAATCATGGGATGGTGTACAACAGGTGTACAAACAGTAACGATTAGTTTGGCACTAGAGAACACCTCTGAGAGCTAAGTGAGTTCGAATTTGCCCAGATCTATTGAGAAATGTAGTTATTTTTCACCGTTGAGTTTTTTTGTCCAAATGACAAAATCGTGTTTGGTCTTTGATGCTACTCGTAAAATCGGAGTTCTTACAGGAAAATAAATAATGTTGTTAAAAGAAAATATGATAGCACCTAGTGAAAGGTGCAGAAACGTTTGTTGTTACTTGTTCAGGAACTCGATAATGTTTTATGTAAAATATTAATGATGATAGGCAGGAGAAAGCACCTGCTTAGAAACCTCACAAACGGTAGAATCAGAGGATTTATTTAAAAGCAGGTGCTTATTCTAAAGATGCCGGGCGAGCGATGGACTTCATATCGGTACATTACTAGGCGGTGGGTTGAGCGCTGTTGGGCTTTGTAAACCTTATAACAGCTTGACATCGATTACCGATGATGTGCACCGTGTGACCCACAGCAAGTTAGGCACAGTGACGGTGACTTGTGCATAAATAAGTTTATAGCAATGATAGACCTGCTTTGTATCCATCACAATCTCTCCTCCACCACATTCCTAAGCCCGGTATCGAGACAAAGTCACAGAGACAGGGGCGAGATCGAGCGCAGTGATCGCTAGAGCTAAGCGGTCCGTCTACGACTGCGACATGGTTTGGTATACGCACGATGAACCCGGATTTTGCATAAACAGTAAAATGGACGGCGCGAATCTCAACAGAAAGGGGAGGGCCACCGAGGCCGCATTAGGAACGCCCCTTTGCGGCCTGACTCTCCGTTCTCAGAGGAGGACCCAGCTATCCCGTCAATGGGCGGCTCTCAAGTCGCGGTTTTAGCACACTAGGATGGATTGAACTCGTGTCTGATTGGTTATAGGGACAAATATGCGCTGTATCCCGGTTAACCATCTAGTGAGATTATCAAAAATAGTCCTCATTTGAAGTGAACATAAGAGATTGACAAAAAAGGCGACAGACAGGGATAAGATAAGTGGGTAGGCAGGAGTTCTTTTTCCTTCATATCGTAGCCAGACAACTGCCGATTATGACATTGTTATCCACAGGAGCTGAATTTTTTGACGTTGATTTTTGAGTCGCTTCTCCTCCGACTGCCTTTATTTGTAACTCTAGACATACTGCTGAGGATGGGCACGAGAAATATTTTAAAATTAAATGAAAAATCGCTGAGTAGTTAGATGGAGATTCTGTATCTAAGAAATCGAAGTAAACCACAAGGTTTTCTAAGAATAACAAACTTGTCAAAGCACCTGTTGCATGGTTCCAAATTCTTATTTTGCCATAGCGCATATGTTGGTCGGGCAAATCGAAGGAAATGCGAATGAACAAACTTCCAAACGGTTGTACTTCAGCGCAAATGTAGGCTACTCAGTCCATCCCTCTATTCAGTCTCGTGCTGGAGTCTGTTAAAGATTAGAACTCATTCTTTTTAAAGCAGGTATCATATAGCGTCTAGGAGGCATAACTCGCACATGTGACCATGCCACATGTCCGGGTGTTGGAAGCAGCCGTGAATTAAGTACTTCAGTAGACGTGCCCAGATGTGCACACACGCGATTCGCAGGTACAGCAAGATTACTAAAGGCGGTGTCAAGAGACGCTTTGACGATGAACAGTTAGTCGAGTGTCCTGTTGATATACAATAGATGTGACAACTCTCGAAATTTTAGTCAAAATATCGAAATGCGTTTTCGACTCAACTTACAGTACCTCATCATTTATCTACTGAAGTAGTTGATCTGGGTACAAGATGTCAGCCGATAACAGTTGACTTGCCTGTGATTGCAATTGACTCGACGTGTCGTGCGATTATTATAAGTGTTCATCAGCGAGGCAACTTCTTGCTTGTTTGCTTAGAGTCCCAGCACTTATGGAAACTTATAGCTTAAAATAAGAAAGTCGTACGAACTTCTGTAAATGTCCTTGAGAATCTCAGTATCACAGTTCCCATCTGTTTGCTGAATTTCATTTTTCAATTTAAAAAATACCAACTGTCGGTCGTCTCGTCACTGTCAAATGCATTTCCAAACTTTCTGAGGGGATATTTATATCCGCTGACAATACTTTTACACATTATTGCAAACTGAACTTCAACTGCTTTCATATCCTTCGAGAGCATGGCATTTATCACCTCGTCTTTGCGTTAGTATAACTATTCCTTAAAACTTGTGATTTTTCAATCGTCCAGTATACCAGTTAGCCCTAGCTTGTTTCGCAGGACATGTCTTTTAAGTTTTCTCTAAGTATACGACGGAAGTCTTTGCGAGAGTCGTTTTCCTTCACATCTGTGCAACTTCACTGGCTAATTTACAGCCCGTATTAGTACCTCCAAATTTAAGTTATTTTTAAGTTTCCCCCTACGTTATGCTGCATGCAGGCTTAAGACTTAAGTGTTATAGCTCCCTGGCTTGCTCTCCTAATTGCTTAAACGCCGTCATTAAATGAGGACAGGCGCGCGTTTCCTGCCGAAACCAACTTTCTGCCGGCCTCCTCCTAAGGAAACTTCGAAGTTTTTACGGTGTTTTAAGGTTACAGACGACAGTAGTTGCTCCGACTTCTGGCTTGTTTGATGGAATTCATTAATAGAACTGAGTTTTCGTCGATAACAAAGCAGTTGCCCCTGGCATTTAAAGCAGCAGATAAAATTCTTTGAAATCTTAGGGCTCTATGAATGGCAGCTAATGTCTTCCGACCTGTTAAAACGTTAAATAAAAGAGCTTCAGTCAATTGGTATGTGTTTAAGTAAAACGAAATGCAGCGAAACATTGTGAAGGCCGAATATTCCGAGGCGAAAACTGTCCACGTACACACTTAGATTAAATCCAAAAGTGAATAAACTTGCTATTTATTTGCTGATATTGCACAACTAGCCGTCGTCTAAAGTCTACGTAAATCAAGGTAGACTGCCACTGAACGAAATAATTAAAATCTTAATGCGGCAATAGAAGTTATATTGCGTCGGGAAATTGAGCTTTAATAAACGCTTAGTCTGGTACGCAGATAAGTTTTCGTTTTGTGGAGACATCATGTACAATTAAACTATCAATTCGACACTAAATAATCGACGATCGTTTTTTTAGAAATTCGAGTATTACCCCCCCTCCCCCCGTCAGGGCTTTAACTCAGACATTGCAAGAAAGATTGATTTAAAAGCAGTCATGCAGTTTTGATCATAATTAACCTTGTTACTTAGGCCAGTCTTACGTTATTTTATGGTCGCTTCGGCAGCGTTATGTCGTGGTAGCGGCACAGAAAAAACCAGGTTGCCACTTACCTTGGTATACCTTAGGGTAAGATTTCGCACAAATTAACGAGCATATCAGAAACCTGATTTTAAAAGACTGCACATTGACGGGCTACGTCGCGCTGACAAATGTGAAATCGGATGCCTGAGAGCAGACAGTTATATAACGCTGACGTGAACGATTTCCCTGTAGAAGTGAGGATGATTTCATCGCTTACAAACTTTAGACATTGGACTTTGATCTCTGACGTTTAGGAAGTCATCACGCCAAGTTTAAATACCGTAGGCACAATGTCCACCTAAACACTTGTACTTATGCAAACCTCAATCTCAACTTTGCCACAGAAGTTTAAAAACTCAACGAGGTTTTAAGGATGAATATCGCGAAACGGGATCGCCAGTATCTTCATCTATGATAACATGCGGACATCCGAG
Organism: Spirometra erinaceieuropaei; assembly: GCA_902702965.1. Classification (NCBI taxonomy): domain Eukaryota; kingdom Metazoa; phylum Platyhelminthes; class Cestoda; order Diphyllobothriidea; family Diphyllobothriidae; genus Spirometra; species Spirometra erinaceieuropaei. The sequence continues at coordinate 997,958 of CACRXP010000068.1, forward strand.
TGGGTATCTTTACAACTAAGTCCTTAAAGCGCTCATGGCATCTTCTTCTTCTACTCTAAATATTTTGATGTATAGGCAAAATGGTATTACCGACAAAGACAAAGGAGACAGGAATGGCCATCTCCGGCTTATCAGCCGTCGACGGACAGTCATACCTAAGCCCAAAGTGTGCAACACCCGAGCATCGAACTCGCGACCTGTTAGTTAGAAGTCCATGCCTCTACTCACTTCCACACTTCGGGTTTGGGTATGACTGGTTGACGACGGCTAATAAGCCAGAAATGGACATTCCAGTCTCCCTTGTCTTTGTCGGTAATGCCATTCTGCCTATATATCATGCGCCGCTGTGCGGCTGCTGGTTGGGCTCGAGGGAGAGCCCTTAAGGCACGACGGAACAAGTGAGTTTCGTATGAAAGATCGGTGAGCGCCCCTTACCATTTTGCTGTATTTATATGTCCATTTTGTCTAAATTTCGCATTCTAAAATGAAGTGGTCGCAATTTATTTTTGTAGCCTGATTCTCTGCAGTTACTGAACCTTTGGCGCTAAATAAAACGACCTAATTGCAATGAACATACGCCAGCATCATCCAAAAATTTCATTGGTTTATAAAGGTAGTAGACAGTGAGAAGAATAACCGAAACATCATCTGTAAAAATTCATTCCAGATTTCCCTAAAAAAATGTAACTTTTATTTATGCTTGATGGTAAACGACTTCTCCCTTAAAGTGCCAAATTCTGGCCGTACAAAACTAACTGCCTGATTTAGTCGAAATTTGAACCGTGCTATTTAGCAATGTGCATAAGATGGTTTTCACAATTTTCCCTTACTCCTGGACGAATGCGCGAAAGATTCCTACCAAAATAAAAGTCAACTGTGGGATAAATACTGTTGGAATACATACCATTGATTTTTTTATTCGCTTAATACAGCTTTGATCTTCGACGAAATCAGGCGGACTGCTCTAAGACCATTTGATTACAGTAGAAGGCATTTGCGTACATCGAACAGTGTTCCCATTCTACTCTTTGTTCTAAATCTATTTATATTCCTGCGCTGGCATACAATGCCTTAGTCGTAATTTTAACAAAATAGACTCAAGAAGGCGAAGTAATATGCCGAATTTCTAACAGAAACAGTTGACTAAACAGATGTGTCCAGGTCAGTAGAAAATCCGGCACATCAATTTAGTTTGGTCTGCAATTCCACGCGGAGAGTGAAGGGGATGACATTGAAAATATTAATTTCACTGCGTCTTATTGCCCTTGCCGACTGACTTACTTTGATGCTTAGTGCAATTTGTAGTGCATATTCATTTAGGCCACTCTTTTTATGAAAAGATATTTACTGATTTTGGGCGGTATTACCGGAATCATTTCGCCCAGTCGTGATGTATTTTTGAAAGTCTAAGTACGCACCAGTGGGGAGGATAAATAGGAGTAAGCGTCTGAAGACGGATGCTGTTAATTGGTGCTCCGTTTACGAATAAACAACGACACGTCGACTATGGAGCATATATTCAACTACCGTCAGACTACTCTGGCTTAAATTTTGTCCTTGATGCATCTTAGAGGTCTTTTGCCTCCCCACTGGCGGAAGACCTACCCATCTTTTGACTTTTACAGAGGTCACAATTTTGTGACTTCCGGAATCGCCCCCTGACTCTTGGTAGGTCGAGAATCTGCAAATAGAGAGAAAGTGGTCGATATAACTGTTCCGCCATTACGATTTGTAGTTTGCCATGTTGTTCGCGGCATCCTCACCAGTCCTAGTTTTGTAGGCATTAAACTGTTGTGCGTCCTCTAGATCAGCCGATGTTCCCGTATCTACTGTCACTCCAATCTTTCATCTGTTTCGAATCATTTTTTAAAAGAGAGGCAAAAATATGCGTGCAACTTAAAATCGGTGTATCACAGACCAGCGATGGCAAACAGGCCGCAACTCGTCAACTTAATGTCCATCTCTTTTTGTTTGTAAAACACTGGGCGCTAGTCGTCACGCAACCGTTACATAAAGTTCGCTTTCTACTCGCGGCGGAAATATGCATTAATTTTCCACAGTCCTACATTTATTGCCTCACAAAAATCGCATGCTACGGAAAATGGAATCGTCTGTTGTCCTGTCTTCAAAGGAAAAGACCGGCTTCATTTCAGGAAGTGCCGGCCGATAGCGGTCATGATAAGAGACCTTACCCTAACAGGTGAATATATGGACGTATCTGTAATATAAACCATGACGTAAACCACTGTCATTTTTTAGATGATCAGAAATAAGCCACAGTAGTAGACATGGGTGGGGAAAGTAAAATGCAATTATTCTACCGCCTCCGTTCTGTCTGTTTGTAAAAATTGGATAATTCCCTCATCTGTGTGCAGATACTGTGATGCGAATTTTACGCAACCCCAGTCTCCTCACTGACCGTTTATCATCTGCATTGAAATAGTAGTTTGTTCCTTCACCCAAAAAACAGAATGGATGCAGGACGCATTCAGAGAAGGTCGTGTTTACAAATGCTTCTTGAAGTAGCAGACAAATTTTATGGGTTTCATTTGCTCGTAATATCATCACAACAATTAAACTGTGCATTTTGAACAGTAATGTCTTTTTGCTTTTCTTATTATCTTGTGTGCTCCAGCAGTTTTGCACAAATAAATGCTTTTCTTTCTTGCCTACTAAGTTTTAGCCGTGGTCGTAATGTACGAATCTGCTGTAACAGAAAATTGCAGCTTTATTTCACCTGAAAAAACGAAAGCGTCATCAAAACCGGGCTACACATTGTCTAGCTAATTTGCAGTTCTGCGACTTAAACCGCGCATAACAATATACTACCTTGGTGACCAAAAGGGAACGAATTTAGCGCCGGAGCGTCACAATAATGTTTTAGTGTTAAAGATTAAATGGACTTTGTAAGACCAGATGACGAATCTGACATCCTTATTATATTATCCAACCAGAAACTTCAGGAACTGCGATGATTGAGCTTCTGAAAAATATTTTTAGGTACTTGTTTCATCTAGTCCGCAGCTAAACCACAAGCTACATGCCGTCCCGATCAGAAAGATACCGAAGTAGATGGTCTGAATTTGCTTGCATTTAAATTTCAGTGTTTCTGATGGCAGCCGACAGAACCCGTATACGTGGCTCGGCTACTGAGTGTCTAATTCACTACACAGGCTAAATAACCCCACCTCAAATTCCAACTACTACTGTTTCCATACTGGGTCTGCGGTGAAATGATTCAGAGTCACAATCAAGCAAGTAGTCTCCCCCACATCCTCCCCTAACATCGTCGTTAAGGGTCTCCATGCCCATGTGTCAGTCTCTTCCCCTTCGCTCTTTACTGTCGGGTTTGCGTGTAGAAGCATACGTGCGGTTACCTGACATACACGAACGTTGTTTGTACGTTGACTCGCAATACACAGCGCGTCAAGCACTTTTAACGGGTTTTGCTGCCAATCTTTTTGTTTTGACGTTTTTTCTGTGGGAAGTCGTACTTCTGAATCGCTCATCTCCAGTCGTCATGCGACGGCCATGTAAAATGCGTCTTTAATGAAAAACAGAATTGCGCACCTCCGTGAGAAAACGATAACGTACAGTAGGAGAAATAACGTATGAAAAGTCAACCGAAATTCCGAAATGCGTTTTTGTTTCTTAAAGATTTATTAAGAAGTGTTGTAAAACTTGTCAGCCGGCAACATAATTCTATAATATATCAGTTACCTCAGGATGCTCGCTTTCTAATGAACTTCCTTCCGATTGCATACAAAAAATTAAACATTATAAAAAACGACTGCTTAAATAGCATGAATTTTTCTCATTGATTTTTGGTGTCCCTAAAAGTAAAATTATATTTCATGGAAAACATGCATAAACATATTCGTCCTTTTGCTCATTCAGCAGAAAATTAAGTCTTCTTAAAATTTTGTACTCAAAGGAGAGACATAATCCGGTTTTTAAAAATATTCTAATGTGGTGACTGGTAAATACCGTGAAATGACCGTCCATGAATTGTCGTGTCTCTGCATTTACCAATGTGGCTTGTAAAGTTAACAATATGGTTCAAATTCACTGTTTAATTTGTGGGTTTTTGTGCTCGGAAAATATACGGCTTGTAGGTTAAAAACCCTGAATCCAGGTGTGGCGGTAGAGCGGGTTTAAATTATTCAGGGAATGAAAAAGTTTTTGAAAACCGAATTTAACTCTTCCTTTGAGTGTAAGATTAAAAAAGGACGTAGGGATATATTTAACGGGCAAAAAATGGATATTTTAATGCATATTTTCAAGAAATATAATAAAATTTTTAAGGGCAATAAAATCAATGAAAAAAACATGCTATTTAAGTAGCCATTTTTACAGAGTTTATTTGCTACATGCAGCCGAAAGGAAGTTCGTTCGAAAGACGGCATCCTGAGGCAACTGAAATATTATAGCGCTACTGTGCAGGGTGATTATTTTTAAAACCCTACTTACCTCATCTTCTCGAAACGAAAACGCATTGCGGAATTTTGATTTACATTTCGTAAGATAGCTCACCTACTGTTCGCCTACAAGTCACTATTATTCGACTAAGAGATGAACGCTTCTTTCACTATGCTCTCAGAGTATATTTCAGACGATGCTGGCTGAAAGCGTTAATGATAAGATAACTTGCGCAGTTAGAATGAAAGTGATTGATTGGTTTGCGGTGGTGGCTCATTTTTCACCCAGTGAATGGGCATAGCCAGGATTAAGGGGAGTAGAAAGAAGATAAAATATACTTTTGTATCTAACGCCAAAAAGCCGAATAGATCCATACTGCCTTGAAATATCTTGCAGTTGACACTACTGCCGACTTTCCCTGATAAAGTTATCGATGTTAACGCGTTGCAAAATCGGTTAAGCAGTTCTGCTCGTTCACTGCGTTCCCTGTCGATCATCTATGCGGAGAAAAAAGCAAGATCGTTAGCAGGAATAATTCTGCAAATTTAGTGAATCCTAATGCTTTCGTGCATGTCAATATCCGTTAATTTTATAATAAGGTTTCATAACCATTTATATGTTAGTATTTAAGGATCCGCCTTTTCTTTGTAGAGTAAAATGCTTCAGAGTCTCAGCCACCTTCGCGTTCAACCTTTTTAACATTTAATTAAATATACGGCCCCCTTTTTACCTGTTGCTTTTGAAGTCATATTTCTCATTGTCAGCAGAGCGCTTACTAGGCGGCTTAGAGCATAGTAAACCAGATTTTCAATTAAAATTTGTTAAAATTAAGGGTGACCACTTCGACGACATGCGCACTCGTATGTCTGAGTACGTTTTTGCATGTCCGGAAGCGTGCATAGCGAGAAGCTGCGGTCAACGAAAATGTTGGGCATTTATTTCGGCATCCGTTTCATCTCAATAGTTAATTTATGCATTCCAAAAGCAAGGCCATGTCAGTTGCGTGCGCTTCAGTGGTTTTTGCATTTCCGTTTTACTGGTTTTTTTTTCGACGCAATGCTCAAACCCCCGCCTCCCAACACCAAGCCCCGCTTCCGTCCATCAGCGGCAGAAATCATAAGAAAGGGAAACGAAAAGAAGCCTTCAAGTAACGGCTTCCTAGTACTAGTATGCTATCTTTAGGTTTGTACTGAAACTACATACGGCAGTTGCTTGCGCGCGTAGTTAAGTAGCGTGCTGCGCTTTATACCTCACAAAATCTCGTTAATTTGTGTTCTTCTACTCGTCTGTCATGTCAAAAACTATGTATGGTTTGGCTGTTCTGAAATGCATTTGAAAGTCCCTGTCACTCTTCGAAAGGGAATTGAAATCCGCAGGTTATCTTTATGTTTATTCGGCTGTAATTAATATTACTTGCATGATGCAAAATTGTTGGAAGTGGTTCGGTTGACTACTGTTTAATATTTGACTAAACTAGCCATGATTATGAGGAAGAATGTGAGAAACCTAGGCCGCATACCCGTAAACCCAACCGCATACTGCAATTTTCTAAGGGACACATCTTTGCAAATAATTCCAATCGCGGCTGAAAATATGCATTATCACATCGCAAATTAACTAAAATCCCAAAAGGTGCTATCAGTAGGAAAGAATTACTGGGGTGGGACTGCAGTAATGATTATCTTGCTACATAATCGTGGGATTTTCCAGTCGGGCTTGGGAGTTGAGTGTTTAATGCGCTTATTATTGGAAGCCTGTGAAAGTCATATTCGTTCAAAATGGCTGCTTATATAGTTTTTATTTTTTCAGATCTTCTTCTATGCTCTGAGAAATTCGATTATATTTTATAAAAAATATACGCAAATAAACTTGTTTTTGCTCATTTGTTAGCACATGGTGGTTGAAACAGGGATTGATTCCGGTTTAAAAAAATCTATTTGATTGCTGACTAAGTTAGAGCCTGATCGGCAATTTTCCTTGCTTTTTATTATCCCAACCTACAGGTTGTATACCCTGCGCATTGTGAAAACAAATTTTTTCTCTGCGACATTAAAAAATGGCACTTGGGACCCATAAAATTCTGCAATTGATATAGACCATGATGTATGTCTCAAGAGCATTAGTAGTAAGAAGACATGTTTGGATGGGCACTTTAACTCTTTACAAAATGTTGTAGACACTAATTTTATTTGGCTGAAGGATATCTCTTCTTCAGTTAAAAAATTCAAAAAAACGCAATTCACTGTCCTTTATATACAAGAAGACGTTTCGTATGCACTTTATTTAACAAAAAATTGAGGCAAACCATTTTTAGTCATACACAGACTTTTCCCGCAGCCGGGCGGGTAAAATCACATTTAAAGACGGCATTTTGGCTGAAAAAAATATTTTGGGGCTTTATTGCATGATAACTACTATAAGAACCTAACTCAATTAATCACAATTTCAGTCACCAGTTAGCGAGGTAGGCCATCTACTTCCTATGCAACAGTTTTCTAGACTGGCATGTTTTATGCACAACAAATAAACAAAACTCGAGAGAATGCCTTTAACTTGCTCCTGAGTAGACATTTATATGAATTAATGTGGAATGCTGGTGAGCGGTTCGTATTTTCCGTTTGAATGCCTTAAATGACGATGTTGACCGTATGTCAAACAAAAATGTGTGAAAAGGGCAGTTACCTGCGCATGGATTAGTCCGCGCACTTAAGCAGCATCTGTCGCACTCACCTCCATCACTCTTCTAGGCCTAACGGAAAAGCTAAATCGGATGCGAGTTCGGGTGCAGTGACAGACAGAGTTAAACAGTCCGTCTAGGCGTGCCACAACTTCCCCGATTGTCTCGCACGAGAGGTCAGGCTTTCAGAGAAACGGGGACGTCTCAGATACCATTTGAGTGGAAGCGCAATACAGGTCACACGAATAAGGAGTCGTAATTGACGAATTCTCCCGCCTGAGAAAACCCGGTATTTCCAGCTAGTTGGCAGCCACCATGTCCCGACACTTTGCTCTCAAGATTGTTTCTGGTGAAGAAATCTCAGAACTGCAGTGGTGATGGCGTTCAGAAGGTCAACTTCTCTCGCTCTCTCTTCCCTCTCCTATGGACCAGTTAGCTGCCGGAGTCGCTCAAGTGGTGTTGATTGCAAGTGTCTGACACAGCATGAATCCTGCATTTAGTCGTATCAACACTTTTTCCCAACTGTGAGTCATTTCTTATATGATGCACGGGGTTTACACAGCCCTTGTAGCGCGCTCCATTCCCTAGACACATCTCCCACGTGACTTCTTGTAGGGGCAAGTGAGATACTGCTTAAAAATTATACATGTAGTAAGAATTCCCTTTTTGATGAGGGTCAGATTAGTTATCTTTGTAACATGCGTATTCCTCAGCCTTTACAACTGAATGAATAGCGTATATAAGTTGTCGGCAGAACGGCAAAGTGGTTGCACCTGCCACGGAAAGATTTATTTGGACCTTAAAATAACTCAAGATGTCAGCGACCTTGTTCGCTCTGATTGTCTTACCGCATTTCCCTCAAAAAATGCATATCCACGAGTACTTTTGACCTGGCGCGGGTGACGCAGACTCGCGGTGACATGTGTTGAAAGTGAGCATACTGACTTTTTCAATGATTATTTTACTCACCGGAAAAGAATATTATTATACTAGCCAGTATGGTCAACCATGCAAAAGGCACATATCATATATAGCCTATTTTCATATAATCAGCTGTAGGACAACCTATATTTAATGCTAACGAGTTGAATATCAGGTCCAAGCATACGATCACTGTGCAACCTGGCACCGCAAGTCATCTATTTTGCTTTGCTCAAATCAACTGCTAACAACCAGACAAAGTGATCAATGCTGTTAATTTCATTATGGCTTTCGCATAAGGAGGTGATTGGAAAGGGGGATTAGCAACAAAAAATTTTCCGAGACAAATCTGTCGCCCATCATTAGTGGTCCGAGAGGACGCTAGCCTTGACGCGCTGCGCTGTAAACAAGGTTGGCATCGAGGTTGGTCGTTACTGAATACAGATCAAACCATGCTAATTGCTAAGATGAAGGACCTTTGGCATGAGGGGCTTTGTGTTTTGATCCCAGCACATGTTAGAAAGATGTTGCATGGACATTTCAGAAATATGAACTTAAAAAACACCGAGAAGCATCTCAAAAAGTATGATTTCACAGTCCTGCTCTGCAAACTGGACACTGAAATGTATGCGTATTCAACAAAATATACACCATATGATGACAACAAAGTCATCGCAATCAAGATCAAAGTAAATTTAGGGAATATTTTGATTCTCAGAATTAATTGAGATGGGCAATAAGAATACCTAATCTGGGAATGCCAACGTAGGTTGGGCTATCTCAAAAAATGCGGACGTACTAATGCACCCTATTTTCACTTTAGAATATTGCGGAATTATTTTAGACATCAAGAGAGAGTTTTCGGCATGTTTCATATGAGTCAAAATAGGGCTGGAAACTGGCAAATAGCTGTTAAGGCTGACGCAATCCGTTTGTGTGTACTGGGCTATTTGCTGCAGATATAACGTCCATTATTAAGTTTGCTGATCTAGGAGTCATCGTGGAAAATAAAACTGGCATCTTTAAGAATTATTACGCTATCAAGACCCTAAAAGCAAATAAGTGCAGGCAATCCGCATTTCGAAATATTCATGCTTTTCATGCATAAGCGTCGAAAGCCTTCTCCACTACGTCCCATGGGTTCATTGCTGAACTACTGACTTCGTTAAAGTGGCCTGAATGTTTAATAACCTATGGTGACCAATTAGAAAGCAAAATGCATCTTCACACAACGGGAAAACCTATCAATTCAGCATTGCATGCGCACGGAGGAATAAACCACTTCTTGGAGTCCTTCATACCTTGTCAGGGAAGTAAGTCAATAGGCTCGTCAGTTGTATGCAAGATTGCATGAAATCGTTAATGCAGCGTTAACGAAGTCCAATCCATTCCACCTCAGTAAAGGAGTTGTGATGTTACCCAGAAAATAGGCCGGCTTTGACCTTGCCTGTCCGCAATGAAGTCTTCCAAAATACAATTACGCATTTGGCTTCACTCAGGCGTACAGCACGTCACTTCGGAAACTCAAGACGAACGCATATAAATTCATGGTATTTATATAGACGCATGATAGTGGCTTTGAGGATCTGCGGTATACTCCGTAAGTCCTACTTCGAAAGGGTTGCAGATGCGTTTACGAGGCGGTGAAAGTGCGAGTATTACAGGTTATCACTAAGTGTCAAGCTCATTTTTTCTTCGAACCGGGTAGTTGCTATCTTTCCGGATCAAATTGTTTATGTCATACAGTCCTCTTTCATTTTATTACAAATATAACGTTTTATTCTGTATCCACCGCATTTGAAAATGCACTCTGCGAATTGAGGTTTTAAATCTAGATCCTCCTCAGTTGACCTCGTCGCCGTTTATAACAAAATAATTTGGCGACGTCAACGTTGATGCCTGTAATCAATCTGTTTTTGCATGATAAAACTGGGCAAAGCATTACAAAGAATAGGTGGAAGTTTATTTTCGCCTCTACAAAATAGAGAATGGTCTAAAACTGAATTTAAAATGAAATGCGAGCGGAATATCAGTTTATTTATTAAAAATCCTCAAGCACAGGCCGACAAGCAGGTGAATTAATTCGACGGTCGTTCACGTTTTGCATGATTAAACGCAGGAGTTTCTACAGCGTACATGAAACCCTTTTACACTTCTTGTGAGGGGCAATTTGAATTCACTCTTTTCGGCAGGTGGCTCGCAGGAATTTTTCTGGAATTATGCATTGTTAAATATGCCTATACAGTTTTTTTTTTAATTCAGAAGTCCAATAGGTCTTTTCAAAAATATAACTGAAGCGATATGTTCAAAACTTATAGTAGTATGGACATCTCAAGATGCTTTCGAGATAAAATAAACCCTGCAAGCCACATCCCGCAAAGCCTAATTTATTTACTTCAGACTGCAATTCCTAGTAGGATTTCGGTTTCAGTAGATAAGAAATTGTTTAAATTCCGGGACACAAATAGTCATGGCGAGTTATTCTTCATTTGAATTGTCCTTCTATTTCCTTTACTCAGATTTGCGTTTATTTCAAACTGATACCTATTAAGCTGTTTTATAAGCTACTGACCCCATTTAAATTGAGCGCATTTCGGAATCCACTTGGAGAATTCCGGCCTTAGATTCAATTTCTCATCAACTGTATACTGCCTAATTACCTTTAGTAAAGCAACCATCATGGCGTCTTCTTGCCACATATTTTTTGTCGATATGTACTCAAACTATTTTTATGAATGGGGTCACCGGGTCCAGCATTTAAATTGCCTTGCTATATTCAATGCGTTTGGGGAAATTTTATCAGCAGTTCTGCATCAATCAACGGCGATTTTAGGCTTAATGCTCTTTGCCTCTTTTGAAATGCGACAGGCCTTGCCCCAGCTACCTCAACTGAACTTTTAGTATGGTATTTATCATTTCGCTTATTCCTACCGCGAAATATTTATAAAGACCTAAAAATTTCCAGTTTCTTTTGATCAAAACTGTGGTAGATTTTTTTAACCCTTTCCGGTGTTGTCTTTTTACGGTTTTATGACTGTTTTTCTTTGCATATACCGATAACTCTCACTAGCTGCTCAACATGTACTTTGATTTGCTCTCTTCTTTTGTTGTGCCAAGCAACCTGAACATTCGTTGGGGTTTGTTTTAAGCATGTTCTTCAAATTGCTTAGTAATTGATTTTAGTTGTGTCAAGTGCGCATATCTCGACGTAAATAACCTACTCAAAAGATCACGATAAGCGATAAATTAAGATTCCGGCATTAAGTTGTATACCTATTGATGACGGTAAATTGCTTATAATCTATCGGTTCAGTAGAAGACATTCGAGAAGCGGGTTAACAATAGACAACAAACGCTCCATGAAAATAGCAAAACGCACTCATTGTCAATTCACTTATGAAAATTTTATCAACAGATATGCATCGGACAACGGCAAATTTAAGCTTAATATTCTCTACCCTTAACTGAACTGCGAAGGCTTTACTTTAACTACATCAAGTGGACTTTTTGTGCTTGATATTTATCATTGTGCTATTTTATGTTTTGGAATATCTTGAAAACTTGAAATGTTGAGACATTATTAATGAAAATTTTGGCTGATTTACTTGCTATTCCCAGTGTTGTCCCTCTTTCGTTTTATGGCTGTTTTGCATTTGATTCACGGAACACGCCCACTAATTACATGAAATGCGGGTCAGCATTAGAATATTTAATGTTGTTTTTTTCGCCCGCCCTCCTCATTGCATTGACACTGTTCTTACTCTGGGCCAGGCACGCATTTCTCGACGAAGACTACCTATTCAAACGATTTTACTGAGGAGCAAGTTAAGATTCTTACAACGCAAGAGGTTAAAAAGTTAACGGGAGCATTAAATTGCTTATAGCGAAAGGCACTCGAGAAAAGGGTTGACGACTGGCAACAAAAAACCGTGGAGAAAAGCAAGACTTGCAAACTTGATGCCATGAATCAACTTCTAAACACTTTTATTTTCAGAAGACTTGAATACAAAAACACATGAAAGACAAAATTGGTTAAGACTCGTTAAGCTCTTCGACTGGCTTGCCAAGTCGATATTCGACTTGGCTTCCTAATGACATAATACCGACTATTTTACATTTCCAGCAAATTAACCTTTTTCACGACTGAAAAATTATAAGAGACATCTTCAAGTATGTCGAGGTTGTTGCTTTGAGCAGGTCCCGTCAAATCTATAAAGTCTACAATAATCGCTGAACACATTTGCGAAAGTTCACATATTTGGACATGGAAGTTCGGACCACCTCTAGCATACGTGGCCACACGGCAATCTCCCATGTTTTGACTTTAAATATTATCTTAGTCCTCAGCATCCTGACATTAACTTTGACATCGGCAATTTATGGTAACACAGCCTGTATCAAGAGGGTCCATGTTCTTATGCTCAACCGTTTATTTCCTAACCTCCCTTGGCGAAGCTGTAGATCCCCCAGACACAATACACTATGAAGATAAATGATGTCTTCATAACAAAAATGAGATTTTCACCACGGATAAAAACGTTTATGCTTCGTGTCGGCCGGAAAAACAAGTTTTCATCACATAATAAATTTTTCAACTATTCTACCTCGTTACTGAAACGTAAAAAACAATAACAAGGATGTTTTGAGGAAGAAACATACTAAACAGTTAAACCTCACAAATAGCCTGAAAAGACTAAAAATATTTTAAACACTACATGCGAAAGACTGAAATTTCTGATTCTATGTACGGCCTAATTTTAACGAAAGATGACTAAAGTAGACCACGCTCAACCGTTGCTGTTGACAAACATCAGTGTGCGAGTCTATAGTCAATGCGTCATCATATTACGTACAGTTGAGCAGCAGAAATTCAAAGTAGTTTGTTCCCAATATGATTTTGCATCTCTCATTAACAAAGGAGTTTATAAAGACGCTATCACACAATACTTTGGTAGTAACATGTCCTGCTGTTAATCCCCGTCCTAAAAATACTCATCTGCCGGATCTCTGCAAGTTCATCTCAGTAATTAGCAAAGAATGCAATATGTGATTGTCATGAATTAACTTAAACTTGTATTTTATGCCATCAGCATACGAAATTGCGCTGAAATATCTAGGTCCAAATCTTGCACCGAGACATTCATAGTGCGTAGAATGGTAGTGCGTCAAGTAACCTAGGAGTGTTTTCGTTAACCAACAGAAAGTTTAATCAGAAATCACCTTTGAAGTTTCTATTTTAGTAGTCGGCCAATACAAGTTACTGGCGGCAAAAACAATATCAGTCAAAAGTCTTATATAAACATGATAATTCTAAACATGCTGTCAGAATAGTTTACTAGATAAAGATAAACGGAGACTGCGAAGCAGCCTGCTACTCCTGCTGGAGTGATTAAGAAAGCAGCAGGACACCATTTTTCTAGATACAAAACTTGTGAAGACTCTACTTTTCTTGGGAAGCCAAACCTGAAACTATCTTTTATGCATTCAGCCTAGGATACTTGCAAAAACAGATGAGTAAAATCTCATTTTTTCAGCAGCTTGGAGGGATATTCTGCCAACAACCAACGAACCGTCGTTTATGATTAGACGCAGAGTCAAATTCCCTGTTAGTTCGTAGTAAACTTTGGTTAGAATTGCATTATTCCCCTTTGCATTCTGTTAAAAACCTACTGTCAGTACTTGACGGAAAGATAGAGTGAACATGATACGTTACACCGTGATGTAGGCTGGACAACTGTTTATCGAACTTGACCATAGCGTCGTGGGTGAGTCGACATACATTTATAGACCGCGTTTGTCTAATTTAAACATCTGTTCAAAGTTGCGAAAATTCCCATTGAGCAATTCAGAAGAGTATTTGGCGAGCTTAGGCGTGCTTTCCATAAATTCTCGTCGGGCCTGTACATTTATATTGGAATGAGGTATAAACTGAACATGTAAGTGCAATCGATTATGATTCGTCTCCTCATACAAACGAGGCATGTTAATAGTGAGAGAGGGCCGAGGGGAGAGGAGAGGAGGGAGTCATTGGCAGTGAGGGTTCGGTTGAACCATGTCACAAGGGGGGAGCGAAGGAGGGGGGGGAGGCTCAGAGACCTGCATACAGTTAATCGATCCTGGCCTACGGTAGACGGGGAGCGTGCAAGAGGTTCTTCTGCGCGCACAGGGCCGGCCCCCTGTAGCCTGATCGCAGTTGCCTTTGCTGTTGCTAGTAGGCGCTGACTCTGTCACCTGGGTCCTTGTAAATTACACGGAAGGCGTCGTTGAGATCCACACGGTACCCAGAATCTCTTTAGCAGGTAGTACGTATTCAAAAGAGACTTTCGGACCAGCGACGGAACGCTGGACGTATTCGATTGACTAAAAATAATGATTGCTTACCATTCATCAGAGGTTTCCCAGCCTGCTCCAATGACCATAAAATTCCAATTAGAGTTTAAATATTAACACTCACATGCAAGCCGAAGTAGGCCTATAACCTTGCGTTTACGAAATCCTAACCAAATAGACCACTTTTTGAACTCCTTCACATCCTACCAGGAGAGTAAGTTAATAAGCTCCATAATGGTAGGCAAGCTTGCATATAATGTTAAGTGCAGCGTTGACAACATTCTGTCTATTACACATCAGTAAAAGGAATTTGAAGTCACCAAGGAAATAGGCGGGTTCATACCTTGTCTGTCCGTAATGGATTATTTACGAATTTGGTTATGCAATTTATCTTATCTAGGTGTACAACAGTCCATTTCAGAAAATCTAGTCGAACAAATACATCGATGATCTTTGTATGACATGTCGCATTGTCTTCAGCGTCATGCAGCATGCTCTGTTTTTTAAATTGCATTATGCCATAGATCGTTTTATTAAGAGGGCGAAAGTTCCAGGGCGACAATTTACCGCCGTATATTTAGCGGTTTTCTTAATTTTCACTGGGAAGTAGCAACCTTTTTCGGTTTAACTGTTTATTTCATGTCAAGACCTTATAAATCATGCCACACTTAATGGTTCTCTCCAGGCTCACGGCAGGTGGAAATTTATCTAAAGAACTTTGTCTCCAATTCTGGTTTCTCGCTAATTCGTCCTTCCGCCTTTTATAGCAGGACCGTTTTACTGGTTTTCGTGCCGCTATTTAAAGTTAAGCTGTTCCTTTGTAATTTCGTTGTAATAACTGCTCTCGGGTTTTCATAATATGCGCACCCTTATCTCCAATGTGGTTGTCTTCTTGCAAGAAGCTGCTTCCGCTAGTGGCAATCCATACATCAACCACTGCCTCCAACTCAATGCTCGCAGCTTCTTTTTAAACCACGCAATGACCTTTAAGTCATTAAATTTATCAGTTCGTTTTTATACTGCTTTAATTACATCTAAAAGTATGCGATTATAGAAACTTATTGCCTTGCTCTACAATCTCCTCCTTTTCCGCAAAGGTCGTCATGCCGCCCACATTTGGGTTATGAATACGCTGTGATTTATCTGCTGGTCATTGCCTGTGGTTACGTACTCACGGGTGCTGTCTCTTTGGCCATGTAACGGCCTCCGCTATTTCGCCAAAATTAAAAGCTTCTTCCCACTTATACTCTAGATATTTTCCTCATAAACCTTTAAATTAGGTGTAAAAGACTGTTGCCTATCTGGACAATTTGTTAAAAATTGATTTTAACTAAGAGTACACACAAGTATCCTGAAGAAATTACTTAATAGGAGAGAATGAGCTTAGCGTTAGGTTGTTGGGCTAATAACAACTATGTCTACAGTTTAGTGGAAATCGTCCGAAAAACCAGTTTTTATTAATAGCATTAAGGTAACCTGCAGACCAGTAAAAAGCTTAAATGTTTTTTAAATGTCGAGGCTCTATAAAAAACAACTAAACTTTTAATTCCTCGTATAACTTCCCACATATCAATTTTGTATAGCACGTACATACATACCAGATGGATGAACTATTCAATAAAATGTTCACCAAAATTCTGACATGTTTTCGATTTGAAAAATAAATTCATTTAAGATTGACGAATTATTTACCCGGCTGTACAATCCCAAAACGTCAAGACTAATGTTTATGGCCGGGGTCACTTACTTCGGGGAGCTTTTGTATCGGGCAACAGAGTTGGACATCTAAGAACTTTGTAGTATCAAGTTTTGATTCTCCATGATGTCGCAAATTAAACGGGGACACCATGTTTACCACTTAGCGGGGTGCTAAATGAATTTGGTGCCCCTTTGCAGCCATCCCAAAAGGGTATTGCGTTGTCGTTCTTTTGCGCCGATGACCACCTTAAGGCATTTTTATTACCCTCACACAACAGACACTTTCTCTGGCAGGCACAAATAGATATCGCCAATTATTTTCTTTTAGCTAAGATGTCCCCCTCGGAAAGTAATCCCGGACATTGATCACACTCTTGCCCTTAAATCAGGTCAGTTAGGACGCCAGTTCGTTAAGAAGCTTCCTTCTGGCCGTCTGCAAAAATGCGTCGTATAAAATGTCTACGTAAGTACCATGCGATTTTTCCATTAATTCTCGATACCCTGGTAAAGTGAATAATATTTCGTAGATGGTATGGCAGATTTCAAATAATTCACTTCAACTTAATTGTGAAAAACCCGGTGCCTCGGTGAAATTAGAACCCATAATAGTCAGTTTAATGTAACAGATTAAGTGGGTTCAGATGTTGCAGTAGGTTGTGAGATAACGCGTCTACTGTGGATTAAAATCCAAAGTCTAGAAATATTATCGTGTGTATCATCAACCAAATAAAACGGACAAGATAAGGTGATTTTGTGGACAAATTGGTACTTGCAGTGATGATTTGCATCTTTCGGTCATACCTAACTGGACGTGCATTTAACCTGGCAACATGCTTCAGTAACCGACTTTGGCTCGGGATCTTCTGGATTTTATCCTGATCATTCACTCTCCGGCAACGGATTCTGAAGAAGACTTCATATTTCGGGAATCTTTAAAATTATTTACTTTTTCCCGTTTTGCCTATATTCTTTTTTGCTGTCGCCATTTTCCCATTAGGAACGCAGCGCCCCCTCATTTAAAGTTACATTTTTCCTGTATCTAGTTTTCTTCATAGTTTGAATTGCCGTTTACCCTATAGGTTTGACGCAGGACTTGTGTAGAGCGCCTGGATAGCTGTATGCAGGTCTATGTCACGTTGAGGTGAGCCAGTCAAGGAACATCTTCACAGCATCAGTCTAGTCATCTTATTAGTACTTCGACTGGTGACAAAACCCATGAACTCTATCTTATCTAACAATAGATTGCTAAACAATCTGATACTGGCCATCAAAACACCGATTATTTATGAGCGAGGTCCAGTTAAACGAATAATCTAAATAAACGTAAGATGTACTATTTTTTAAGTAAAAAGACACAAAAAAGTACATTTTCACATGTTTACATATTTCATCAACCATTTTATGAGGGTCATTGTGACAGAAAATTATAGTATATTTGCAGATAGCAGGATATTACTGGATTTCTAAACAGGGAATTTTTTTAGGCCCTGGAGTTGGATCTTAAGGTAAGAATAACATATATTTGTTTATCTGACTCCTAGAACTAGAAAAAACGTCTGCGCTTTAAAACACAACCTGTTTTGCCAACGTGCTTCTTGCAGTCAACGTATGACAAAAAAATTGATATTGAAATGTGTCCATTTCTGTATGGCAAAACGCTCGAGGTTAAATTACTCTCCTCTCAAAGGAAACCGTGTTAAAATGCGCAAAATGAAAGCAGAAACTTTCCGAATGTAGGTTGATGTAAATTACTGCTCAAATTTGTTAACATGTTGTCTAACAAAATTAACTTATATTTATACTCTGCATATAAAATAGCATTTTCCGTAAGGTACCAGGCGAATAAAAAAAGCGCAGCGTAGCAGACGTTAGCAATTCTCACATCAGTTTCCGCTATCATCTTCATGAATTTAGTCACATACTGCATATTCACCAAAGCAAGGTAACGTGCACAGAATAACTATGTACTCCATGTAAGCTAAAAGAATAAACTGTCTAATAAAAATTTTAAACTAAATTTTTAGGCTCTGACCACTCATTCTTAAATAACATGCACCGTAATGGAAGATTAATGCCATTTGAAAAGGAAATAAATCTTACATCGCCTACGTAACCTTACAGGAGATGACATTAACTGTCACAATATACTTCGGGCACCTAGATATTTAAGACAGATGCGGGACAGTTATGTTCAATTCAACTTAAATTCAGTAAGACTTATGATTTTGATTACTGTTGCTGGTCTGTACTCAATTAAATGAGCTTAGTTACCTAGCAATGGGTAGCTGAAACACTTATGTCGCTTTCTACATGTTCATATTTCACAACTGACAACATAATCGAGCCCGCTCCCAAAGGAAAGTCGTACGTTGGTCAGGAAATCTGCGACGGTTGTATTTTTTATTTCCTTTAAATCCATTGTTTAAGCTAAAAATTGAAAAAATTTGAGCATGCAGTGCAGATATCTGGTACGACATTGGAAGGAATATAGTCACCTTTTCGCTTCTACAGTCGATAATCTTTTCCGATCTGATCTTGAACCCCTGCCAACGAAACAGTAGACGGGTCTGGGGAGTGAACAGGTTATCTGGACATTAATCACCAAGGCAATTGCTCACGCAGTGATTCATTGATCCAAAGCCAGCCTCTATGATCAGGCGTTAACAAAAGTGTCGCAATAGTAGCACTTTCTACTACGTCCCGGTTTTGGGACAGATTTAGCGTGAATTTATTTGTGTTTGAACCATACAAAACTCCCATGAGCCCCACAAAGTCAGTGAAACGGCATAAGGAGGCTTCATCTTTACGGGGCGCATATTTTATCCTGATTTTGAGAAGTCTAAATGATACTGGCATCTTTATCGCTGCCATTTAATTGCAACAACAATTAATATATACGGATAATGTTTTGTTTTTCTTGAAGAACGAATGAGGAGCCCTATTATTGGTCTTCGTCTAAAATCTACCAGGAGCGTGGTAGACGCGGACATTTGCCGTTGTTTTTATTATTTTGGACAGACTAAAGAGTCATGGAAAGTCTGGCGCTCTCACTGGAATTCGGAACTGCGATTTTAATGTCATCGTGCACCGGGACGATTCTTCAACTTAACGAAAATAACATGCGTGTTCGCAAACGCAACATGCAAAAAGCGAAATATTATTTGCCTATCTATGGTAAAATGTCTGTGACAACCCCTTATTCCTTCGTGGTTGAAACCTAGATGTTTACGTTTTTGTACTTTGCTATTAAACACTAGGTTCTGGACTTTGAAAGAAGCAAATGCCGGCTACTTCATCTTTTCTGTTTGCTTTTTTCATTATTTAGCCGGTCCGATGTTTAAACAGTCACCGACTTCGATGGAAATCGGATGGTCAGATTTCTGTTTGGCATATACTTCGACCACCAAATGAATTAATCAAGTATCCCAGGCCACTTACTGATTTATTTTTTTACTATGCCAGTAAGGTAGATGCAGGCGCAACATAGCTACAAACTAAGTTTCTCTTAGAGAACCAATTGTGTAAATACAGAATCAACCTTAAGAGCATGATACACAGAGCCGCCAGAGATGAGGAACGCTATCAACCTGGCAGGATAGCGCAAAGTTAATTAACGACGTAAATGACGGTTGATCACTCTCTCAATGCCTTTAGCACAACTACTTTTCGCAAAACAAATTTTCTGAATCGAAGTGTGGCGTTTATCTCTAAGGTTTTAATGGACAGTGATGAAAATCGTCCCTCTACATTGATCTGCATGATCAGGAAGAATTGCACGAGCTTTTTTCAGAGACGCTTAAGATAACGAAGTTAATGGTGGTGACTGCACCCGGTAATTCCACAGATCTTTTAGTTGATCATGGTGCGAAGGTTCAACGACTTAGGATGAACTGATATGTCATGGGGAAAATCGGCGTGTGTTGACGAGCAAACATGAAAAGGCTTTGATATAGACGTTTCTTCTGTTGACTGAGTCGCTTACGCTCTGGACAAAACATGTCAATTTTCCGACCCCTCATGGACGCAGTCTTGAGACAGAAATAATAAGTAGTTTAAGAAAGCCCCGAAGTCTAAATAGTAAATCCCATCCATAATGCTTGCGGCAAATAGAATGCTTTGGCTGGTTTAAGCCTGTTTCTGTGAATAACAATATTTTGACGTTACCTGCAGCGGATAAGCTGTTTCATGAAAACCTATGCGTATGCTAAAAAACAAAAACAGCGAACGATGCGGGAATTAAGTTGAGAATTATTTGCAAAGGACTTATGAAGGCCGCCCTGATGTTGGAAAATCTATGGTAGGAAGATTAAGGCAAAAAGATGTTTCCCACTACAAACTGCTGGGTGGGTCAAAATAATCAAGGCGACCGAAGAATTCTTGTTGTTCTCATCTGGGACGGGGTACTGTTGGCGTTATATCCTATGCGACAGTAGACCAGAGGGAACAAGTGCACAGAAACTGCGCTGATGTTAAAAGTGGGAGGTTGTTTAGCAGGTAAATATGATTGCGCACCAATGTTACATCTTGTCCAACAAGTGCACGAAGGGCCGATAGTCAGCTGGCCTTTATGGCTAAAAATAGAGAGGTGGTAAGGAATCGTTGGACAAGGGGAAAGGGGAGGCGACTAGTGATGAAGAAAAAAATTAGAAAAAATAAAAGTGAGTCGCGAAATAAATGACACTGAGGGGAAAAACTTTGTGTAACAATGGAAGCGAATAGATGGTGGTTTTTACTCCTCCTATGTTGGTTAATATTTTTTTAAAGATGGTATTTGCAAGTTAATATTCTCAATTTTGAGGAGTAATCAAACGAGACAACTGTGGATCCAAAATGTAAGTGTTGCAGATTCGCTTTGTGTGTTTGCGCGTATAACCTTAACCTTAACGATGCCAAACTACCAAAAAAGAGTGATTTAGACCTTGTCCTTAGAGTCGTTCGATAGTGGATTTTTAAAACAACACGATCCTGCTTTGTTTGACTGCTCCAGCGTTAACACATAGAGTATTTATGCTAATTTGCAAATTTTGATCACACTCTTTGTCTAAATATCGCGCTCTGTTTTAGTATAAAGAATACTCGTCCTTTTGCCGAAATTGGTCACATATTTGGCAATGCAATAAATGGCAGCAAATCTTACTTGACTCCACTTTTTCAGCACAGTAAAGGAAAGGTGTAGGACCACCAAATAGGTGTCAAATTCAAAAATCTGTGTGATTATAAACATCACTTATTATTCACCATTCACATTGTTAATATTTCCTGAGCTTCTTGAACCAATGTAAACTTACCGGCAGCGCCTAATTCAAAGTCTCATACTTTTTGAAAATTGCTTTTTAAAGTCACTCATACGTTTCAGTTTGTACCTGGTTCCCATATAAATGCACAGGTCCGATGAGAATTTATCGAGGACACGCGTACACTTGCCAAATGCTCTTCATCTTGCTTTTTGTTTATTTTTTAAATTTTCTGCGTTTTTTTTCTTTGCCAAATGACTGCCTATGTTAAGACTTTGAACAAACATTTGTCTTTGTTCTGTGTTTTGCTGTTCTACCTTCCTTCTATCAACATTCAACGTAAGACACGGTCTACAGGCCAAATCCGGTTAGTTGTGGGTCCCAGCTCTATTGTTGCCCTCGTTGCTTTCATTGTACGAATAATTATTGTAACTGCTACGGAAAAAGCGTTTATATTTAAACTAAAATTTCCGACTAGGCGATAACTAGTCAAACTAATAACTGTCAAAACCCCATGCCTCATAACTTCGGCCTATTTTCAGAAAAGTGGTAGTCGTAATAATTTGTCGCGAAATCTGAGTAAATACATCGAAATGGAGGTTAATTTTAGACCATTATACAGCCATCAAATCAAGGTTCTATGTAAATTTCCCGTCTGAGTCATTTTTAGATAGCTAGCTTAGTGTTGTAACCCGACACTGCCATATTCTTGCTGCCTTTTTTCGGCTTATCGAGCCTCTGTATTGCCATTCCTGGCGCGCTATCTTACGTGCGAAGAGACAGAAATACAGAAGCTCAGACTTGAACTATCCCCATAATAATCGTTTCTTTGACTGTTGAATAATCTCTTAACTTATTTACTAACCACAGTGAATGGAGCCAATTTTTTGCTGAAAATTTTGAACTTACGATTTCAGAATAAAGCGCATTTCCTCTCTCTCTCTCCTCTCTCTCTCTCTCGGAAGTTTACGAACAGAAATTAATTTGTTCCCAGAAAATCCTACCTATTTCCAATTAAGTTTCTCAGTCACTACTTTAAAATCTGCTTTTTTAAAATTCCCTTCTAAAGCACTTTCCATTTACGGGCTGTAGTTTGCTCAAAAGTGTGAGTTGACTTTTCTCGCCTGAGTGACCTAAAGGACGCTAAAATACAACAGACTAGCTAAGTACTATGTCTTCAGTCCACAGTGTGAACATCTGTGACGTCAAGAGCTCTCTCGACACTGCCCACACTACTCTGTTTTTGCGTTATAGCAGACAAGTTTAGGGTTTTATATCAGGTACTTATGTGTACACGTCATACGCATGTACGCACCCTTCGTTTTAGACTAAACGAGGTAAATTGCAAGTAGTCAAGCAATCTTATCTGAATAAAAGGCATGAGCTTCTTTTTACGTAGCACGATGGGAAAATCAGTTTCCTCCACATCATTATTTAACTCGGACTGACGTATTTTAATCCATATTCTGTGCTGAAATTCCTACTCTAGGCATCGTATTTGGGTACCAACCTGAACGTCCCAGTTTTAACCCTGATTTCTCATCACGGGCACACTTACTAATTTTTTAAGATAACGCGTCAGTTTTGACATCTTGCACGGCGACGATTATAATTAATTTCTCACCTGGAAATTCAGTCACAATATTTATTTCGATTTGAGCCCATACACACGATTCCAATTTATAAGCCTAAAAAGTGCAGACATTCAGTCGTTTTGCAATTTTTTCGTTTCTAGCCAATTATTTTCCAACGGATATGCCTCCGTTTACTGCAATTTTGTGTATAATACACCGCGTCTTTCTCCAGTTTCCCACAACAAACAACCATTTCAGCCATTTTAATCGTGCTGCGCATTACTCTGTTTTTACGCTGATGTCAGTTACGCCCCGAAGTCATGACATTGACAAACTGGTCGTTTTTACCATAAAGCGACCACGAACACTGTGTACGTTGCCATGATTTCCAATTTTGAGTTAAGCAGAGGGGGTAGCCACTTTACATGACCATCTAGCACCTCTCAGGGTTGTTAAATTTTTTGTTCCACTAGTGTATGTTCTCTGGTTACTGACAGTGTTAGCGCGTCTTCTAAAATGCTATCCATCTTGCTATGTTTTTCCTTCCCGTTACTCCGCCTGAAGAAGATAAATTTGTTTTTTGTGCGTTTTGCTCGCTTAATTGTTCTTAGCCGGATAATTATGGTAAGGAAAAGCTAGAAACTCCCCGTTTACGTTGCTAGATCAACGACAACCTAATATGTCTACCTCCTGGCGGTTCAGTCAAAATTACGAGGAAACCAGTGGTTCTCTGATAGCAAAATGTTATCCAAAACCATATAAAAACAGCAAAACATATGCTGTAAAAACGTAATGCATTGTAGAGAAAATAATAAGATGAAAAGACCTGCTGAAACCTTAAATACGACAGTCTTGGGTAGTAAAAAGCTATTTTAAGTCATTGAATTGTAAAACATCATTTTGAGTCCGATTACAAGCTAGAAAACAAAAACAGGAGTCGTGCGCCTGGTCTAGTCTCCCAGTGGAGAAAGTAAATATGCAGCGTTCGTTATTTTTTAAACACCAAAACTAATCTTGACTTCATCCAAACAAATATACAGTAGGTGGGCCAACTCATGAAACTTCAACCGAAATTACGAAGTGCGCCTTCGTTTCAAAAAGATTAATTAACTAATGTTGTAAAAGTGATCATCGTTCAGCAAAATTCTATAATAAATCGCTTGCCTCAAATACCGGATTAAAAATGATTTTTTTATTCGAATGCAAAAATTACACTTTTTAAAAGAATGACTTCTCTGGTATTACGCCTTTTTTAACCGATTGTTGATGCCCATAAAAATTTAAGTATATTGCACGGAAAAAATAAAGAATGTTCATTCTCTTCCTCATTCGGTAGAACATTACATATTCTTTCAAGTTTATACTCAAAGAATGGGCGTGATTTGGTTTTAAAAAAGTTCCTGAATATGATATTTTTAGCCTCGTAAAATGGCCACTCATAAATCTCCATGTCTCTGAATTTACCATTGTGGTTTTTTATGTTAGCAATATTGGCTCAAACCCATCGCTAATGTTTATGAGCCCATATGGTCTTTTCTTAATACCGCAGAGAATAATATATGGTTTACCGTACGCGGAAAATATACGGCTTGTATTTTGGAAACCCCCAATGCAAATGTAACAGCAGATCGGAAATTGGAAAAGTTTTGAAAAACCGAATTATACCTTTCGTTTGAGTACAAAATTTGAGTAAATAACTTCAATCGTAATCCATACCCTTTCCTGAAAAATTATTGCGAAAACCTGAAAGTATTTGTCCCAGTATGAAACCAAGCAATAACTACAGGATTTGTAGAAGAACGTTGATTGGTTTCTAATATCATCAAATCCTGCTGTTCATGCAACTTTTGAAGTTGGGACTTCGATCGTTGAAGTCACTTCTGCACAGTTTGCTCGTAGTGTTTTTGTTAAAATTTAAGATTGCCATGGATGCTGAAATATCTCAAAGTTATACTTTTTATACAGTGATTAATATTTCAAAATATCGTCTTTGCTCGAATGTCCTAGCAGTGGGTTAATATGTACTTAAGTATCTGGTTCCAACTGGTAAAAAGAGCACTTCGACCGGTAAGGCGTTATAGAAAGCTAGCAATGGTTTCGTCAATTATCAGAATGGCAGTGGATGTTGTAACTTACTTGTCCAAAGGAGCCCCGTAAAAGAATGCAGGTACGACCTCCCCAAAAACCGCATATGTTTAAATATCAGTATTAAGTATGTCTTTACAAACATGGTCATGTAAGCAGAGTGTCGAAGACAAATAAAGCAAAGCAGAACAGCACGTTTATTCAATCATCAAGGAAGCTGGCTTCTAGACAATTAACATGCGATGTGTATGTTCCCGTCGCTGTCTTACGTATCTTTGCTCAAATTTATTCTCTCAAACTGAAGCAACCAGAGTTCATTTTTAGAAAGTTTGGAGGAAACCTCGTCATCATCGAGAGCCTTTTTCGCCACAACGGTATCTTGGCCAATTCATTGCTAAGAACATGGCCGAAAGACCGTAAAAGCCCCAATACTGACGGCAGAAAAGAAAAGGCTCTACATCAGGGTCCCATTTTAAGGGGATGCACCAAGTGGACTTTTAAGAAGACGCCTAACTCCAGCTGTATCACGGACCTTTCCAGCAGCTGACACCCGTGTACTCTTCTCTACCAGTCCCATCCTATACTGAGAGGGCAAGGACAAACTATTAGCTCAGACCACCTCTATGTGTATCTGCTCCTTCATCTGCTCCTGTGAGAAAAAATATATTGGTCACACGAACCGGCGTTCACTCGAAAGAATAAAAGAACACCTCCCAGCATGGTTAGGAGAGGGTCAAATAAAAAGCATCAACAGCTCGGTCCTCACGCACATGGTAGACACAGACCACCGTGTAGACGTGAGAGTGGTTTACAAGGCCCCATCAAGCTATCCAAAACTGCTTGGGTATTGCTTGTTGGCTACGGCATAGGCGGTTGCAATCAGGCTACGCCGACCGATCCTATGCGCACGGAAGAACTTCATACAGGTCGCAGAGTTGCCATGGCTCAAAGCCGCCAAGCCAGCCACCCGCATGTAATCACCTTCGCCAGTACCCCCCTTCTCCCTGGCGCTGACTTTAATTGTGGTGTTTCACTCTTCCCCTCCCCTACCCTCCCCAAACCCGAGCCATAGCTTAATTATCTACTTGCCCGTATATTATAATTCATTACTCCGATAGGCATATAAATGTACCGGTTTGAAGAGAATTTATTGAAAGCAGACATTTGCTAGACATATTGCTTGTTGAAAAGAGTATACCTCATTTTCAGACTTAATTTATAGTCCACAGAAATCAATCGAGGTGCGATAGGGACAAACGCGTCATTTTCGAAAGACCGAAAATCTTTTCATTTTAAACTAATTGTTTTTGATGCTTTGCAGCTTTTTGTCCAAGACTGCACCCATAACGCCTACAGCCAATATCTGCTTTAAACATTCTCAAGTCCCGCATGCACGTGGTCATTTTATAATCATCCCCGAACATACCTAACAGCAAACGACTGCCTTCTGATCATTTGCAATATTGAGACGAAATAGTTACAGCGTCAACAATTTGAGCAATATTTTGTCGTTTTTATGCTATCTCTGGGAAGGACTTTGTGGTATAACTATGGCTAAAGTAAACAAATACAACGAGAATTGCTCAGGTATCAAAGGTGATGAAGATAAATTTGTCGTTTATGACAGAAGAAGCATCAACGTCTGCCTAAGTGGGACTTAAGCGACCAGCACGTTCTTTTAATTTTTTTTCTTCAAGTTAAGCAAAATAAATCTCTGAAGCCTTACTGTCAATAGGCGAGGACAGATACTCGCATATAGGGGATAGGTATGGTCAAACTTTTAGGCGGAAATTTGGTACAAAAATTTACGCTGAATTCCTGAAGCAGGACGAACTGCATGATTTGGTGATTTTGATAAATTTGATGTTGAAAAGCGTACTAAAGTATTCCTAGTTGCCATATTGTCATATGTTGAAAAGCACATCGAGGTAAACAATTTCGTATGCCTTTAAAGGACTTGATCTGCATTTCGTGAAATCAAATACCCAAACTTCAGTTCAAATTTGCTTTTCAGTTAGTCGGCTAACATGTTACTAAGTCTAAACGATCTTTAAAAACCGGTCAGCACTCGGACTGCTCAGAGCCAAGAATCTTGCCCTTTTCGACAGCAGCCCTTGGAGTCAGCAACAGGATTAAGGATTTTCCATCTATTTCTGAAAACCCGTGTGGTAGTGAAGGCTGAAGGTGGGCTGTCGTACACAACTTTGTTTTTTGAGGTGGCCTAGACCGGGGAATCATAATAAGGGGTAATAGACAATCTAGACAGTGCACTATTGTGGGAGGATCTGCTGGTACACCAATCTTCATTAATGAATACGTGAATGGCTGGTGTTAGATTACGAGTCTGCGCAGGTTTCTCTACAAAGAGTTTCCCCGATACTTTTCTATCCAGAACACTGCTCAAAACGAGTCATTAGTGTCCGCAAAATATTTTGATTTGTACGGATGAATATTGACCCATTGGTACTATACCTGGCTTTGCGCTAAACTCCTGGATGGCTTCCTGTTCTCGTATGCTAACTCTTACGGCAACACCAACCCTTTCCCTATCTTTACAGCCGGTGGAGCTGATGGCAGGACCATTTTTAATACGGCTGTCTGTATCCACCTACACAACGATATTCTGAATCCCAAAAGCGCACATGACGAACTTCAAACATCTGCCTCAATGGATAACAGTGACAGCCACCTCATATTACAAAATGAAGGCGGATTAAGGGTCAGTTTTTGGTCTCAAAACCGCAAACATAAAATGATTCGAGCTGTGAACAAGTGCGTAATATCTTCTGAAATAAGGAAGTAATGGTTTAAACACTGTCTATTGCCTTTCAACCCGAGCGCCTCGTGTTAGTCTAGGGATAAATTTAGAAGGCAGTGGACGAAAGTATGTTTAAAGAAAAGCAGTTTTTATTCTCTTCTTACGCCAAAGCGCATTTCTATTCGTAAAATGCAAGTCCAGTGTAGGCATTTGTCAGCGCGCCTTTATGCGTATGGAACGGTTCCCAAAAACCAATTAGCAGTGCCCATCCTATATCCAAAAGTATCCGTTAGGTTGGTAGGAATCATTTTAAAAAGATGAAAACTCCGTTGTTATCAAATTTGTGGTTCACTGAATTTTGAAAATGGGACGAAAAAATGTGATTTTATTTAAAAAAACCCTTATAACCTTCCATTTGATCAGTACAAAAAAAGAAAACAGCATCAATTATAATCGTCTCTGTTTGATGGATGTTTTTATTAGTGCAAAAGCAGTTGCATTCTCTCTATATATAACAGTTTACTCCCTTTGTACGTTTGTTTTGCAAGCGGATGGGTAGTAAGATATTTTAATGGCGAAGATGTGTACGCAGGTATTTAAGGAAATGGATGTGTTTTGCTGCGGTCAAATGCCTTGATTTTGCATATCTTCACTGTGCATTAGCTGAATTTTTAAAGTCTCATTTACGGTTGCCGAGGTAGTAACTGATTTTTCATATATTAATTGATATTTTATTTTGTCTTGACGTATGATGGCATTTCTGATTGCACCAGATAACAAGTGCTATATCCTGTAGGCAAGCCTGTTGTTCACGGTTTGCATCGCCTCAGTCAAAAAATGCAAGCATGCGAGCAAAGACCACTAAAAACTCAATTTCCACCGAATCAAACAATCAAAAGCTTGGAAAGTGAACAGCATAACAGTAACGAGAGAGTGAGCAAATCCGACGGTAGGCACATATTCAGTTCAGCTCAAAAACACGGATATGAGGTTCGGAGACGGTAAAGACTGACATCAAAGAACGGGAGAAGCCATGCCGACAAAGAGAGAAGAGGCCGCAGTGGTCAGTTCCGGCATGCTTGCCTTCTTCGCTCTCTCATTCAAAAGCCCTTGCCGGAGGCGGCAGAAGCTTGGATCCAGGGTGGGTTTATTCATTCTGAGCAGTCTGCTGGGAGCTCAACAATTAATTCACGGATCGCGCCTTGTTGCCTACCATCTGGAACATTGAAGATCACATGTGCACGCCGTCAGCTTATCTATCCTGACTGCCGGCTGCTCCACCTTGCCGTTAAGTCCATGCATCTAGCCGATGAATAACAAATATATAAGGTTTTCTTAACACTGTTACTTGCAATTTTAAAATATATTTTACAGGGATAACAGGCTGCTCTTCCGTCTCCTGACATTATCTTTGCAAGCCTCGTCTAGGTAACTGTTTTCTTACAGCATACTTAGAATAATCGTGTTTATAAAAGACTTTTGGCCAATGTTTTTCCGTCAGAAACACGTAGTTGCCGACTACTAAAATTGAAACTTCAAAAACGATTTATAAGGAAACTTTCTAGTGGTTACCGAAAACACTCCTAGGTTACCTGACGCACTACCACTTTACCTACTATATACGTCTCGCTGCAAGAAGTGGCCCTAAATGTTTCAGTGCAAATTTGCGTGGTGATGGTAAAATCTTCGAAACGTGTTTTTTAAATCCCAATGCTTACTCATAAAATACAGACTTAGGTTAATTCATGACAATCATACATTATATTCTTTGTTGATTACTGAGATAAACTTGCAGAGATTCTTCAGAGGAGTATTTTTAGGACGGGGATTAACAGCAGGACATGTTACGGCCAAAGTAATGTGTGATAGATTCCTTATAACTTCCTCCGCTAATGACAGATGCAAAATTATATTGGGAACAAATTACTTTGAATTTATAATGCTCAACTATACGTTATATGATGACGCATTGACTATTGAGTCGCACACTGATGTTTGTTAGCAGAAACGTTTTGGCGTGGTCTACTTTAGTCTTCTCTCATTAAAATTAAGCTGTATATAGAATTTGCAATTTCGATCGTTTGTATATAGTGTTAAAAACATCTTTAGTCCTTTCAGTCTATTTGTGAGGTTTAACTGTCTAGTATGTGCCTTTCTCAAAACATCCTTCTCATTGTTTTTACGTCTCAGTAACGAGGTGGAATATCCGACAAATTCATTACGTGATGAATTTACGTTTTGTCAGCCCACACCAAGCAAAAACATCTTTATCTGTGGCAAAAATTTCATTTCTCTCAGGAAAACCTCATTTCTTTTTACAAGGTGTGTTGTGTCTGGGCAATCTACAACTTCGCCAAGGGGGTTTAGGGAATAAACGGTTGAACATGAGAATATGGACCCTCTTAATACAGGTTGTTTTGGCATAAATTGCAGACGCCGAGGTTAATGTCAAGACCGTGAGGATTAGGACAAGGGTCAAAGTTAGGCCAAGGGAGATTACCGTAAGACCAACTATGATAAAGAGGAATCTGAACTCTTTTGTCCAAATACGTAAACATTCGCCAATGTGTTCAGTGATTATTGTGGGCTCTATAGATTCAACAGGACCTGCTCGAGGCAATTAACTCGACAGACTTGATGATGTTTCCTGTTACTTTTCGGTCGTAAAGTAGCATGCTTTGCTGTAAATTAAAAATACACGATGCTATTTAATTAGGAAGCAGCCAAGTCGAATATCGACTTGGTATGCCATTCAAAGAGCTTAGTAAGTCTTAACTAATTTTACCTTTCATAGATATTTTTATTTAACGATTCCTAAAATCAAAATTGTTAAGAAGTTGTTTCATGACTCCACGTTTGCAAGAAGTACGTCTCGTTTTTCTCTACGGCTTTTTTGTTGTCAGTCGTCAACCTTTTTCTCGAGTGCTTTCCACTGAACTGTTTGACGATAAGAAATTTAATGCGCCCGTTAATTTTTCAACCTCTTGCGTTGTACAAATCTTAGCTTCCTCCTCATTTAAATCGTTTGAATAAGTAGCCTTCGTCGAAAACTACGTGCTCGGCTTAAAGCAAAAACAGTGTCTATGCAATTAGTAAAGGAGGCTAAAAGAAAACAACATTAAATATTCTATTGCTGACCCGCATTTCATGTAATTAGTGGGCGTTTTCCGTAAACCAAACGCAAAACAGCCATAAACGAAAGAAGGACAACACTGGGAATAGCAAATAAATCGACCACAATTTTCATTAATAATGTCCCAACATTTCAAGTTTTTAACATATTCCAAAACGCAAAAATGCAAAATGAAAAATCTCATGCGCGAAACATTCGCGTGGAGTAGCCGAAGTGAAGCTTTCACATTCCAGTTACGGGTATAGATAAATAAGCTTTAACTTGTTGTTAACGTGTGCATATCTGTTGATAAAATGTCAGAAAATTAATTGGCAGAGAGTACGTTTCGCTGTTTTTCATGGCTATTCTGCCGTCTACTGTTGGCCCGCCTCTCGAATGCCTTCCACTGGACCGATGGATTATAAGCAATTTAATGTCAGCATTAATTTTACAACTTGACGTCAGAATCTTAATTTATTGCTTAGCGGGATCGTTTGAGTAGGTAACTCATGTTAAGATATGCGTGTTTGACCCACGTTAAAAACAATTACTAAAATAGTTGAACAGCCGGCTAAAAGCAAACATCAACGAACGTTCAAGTAGCTTGCACATGAACGAAGGAAGAGAGCAAATCGAAGTGCATTTCAAGAAGTTACTGAGGTTTTTCCGTAGGTTAAAATTAAACAGCGATACAACAGTAAAAGGGCAACAATGGTAAGATCTGAAAAATCCACTTCAGCTTAAATTAACAGAAACCTGAAAGTTATAGGCTTCCAGAAATTCTTCGCGCTAGGGAGAAGCAAAATGGTAAATATAATACTTAAAAAGTCTCGTAGAGGTGTCTGAGACAAGGCATGACGCGTTCCTGTCGGGAGAAAACTTCTCCATACGCGCCGAAGATAGCGAGACAACTTGGGTGCTGGACGCTTGTGGCTATTATCAGACAATTACCCAGAACAGGGCAAAATTTTTGGATGCATATCGACTAAAAATATGCAGCTACAGAATGCTGTAATGCTTCTTTTTTACAAAGCGAGCAGGCAATGTGCAGTTGATGAAAAATTGAATCTTAAACCGGAATTCTTCATATGGGTTCCCAATCACTTTGAATTTAAATGGCGTCAGTGGCTTATAAAACAGCTTAAAGGAATGGGTTTGAGATAAACGGTGAATCCGATAATAAGAAATGGCAGGACGAAGTAGAACGTGACGTCCTTAATAATGTTGCGGGACTTAAAGAATTTCCTATCTGCTGAAACCGGAGTCCTGCAAGCAATGGCCGTCCGAATAAGACGAATTGGACTCTGTGAATGTAAATGTTAGAGTTGGTTTTATTACAGGAACGTCATGATACATACATACTATCATCAGTTTTGCACATATCGTTTTGGGTGTATTTTGGCAGAGAACTATTGTGCTTATGAATAAAAAGAACGGAATAAACATATTTAACAGCGGATAGTTACAGACAACAATTCCTGAAGCTCACCTGACGAAAAATGTAAATTCAAATTACCCTTTCATAAGGAGTGCAAAAAAGATTATATTTGCGCCTAGGAAACTCCTGCATTCAATCGTTCACGACCGACGAATCTATTCAACCACTTGTCGGTCTGTGTGGGGATATTCATAAAATGAACCGATGTTCCGCTCCTATTTCATTTCGAATTCAGAGTCTTAGACCGTGCACCCGTTTTCTAGAGACAAAAGCCAACGTCCACACATTATCTCAAAGCGTTGTCCGGCTTGTTCAGCAGAAACAGGCTGATCGGAAGTAGCAACGCTGACGCCGCCAAATTGTAAACAGCGAGAATATCAGTTAAGGAGGATCTGGAGCTAAAACCGGAATTCACCTAGCGAATTTTCAAATGCGTTTGATCCAGAATAAAACATTATAGTTTAAATAAAGTAAAAGACGCCAACATGGAATAAACAGTTTGATCTGGGAAGATGGCAACTCTCCGGTACAAAGAGAAAATGAGCCTCACAGTAAGTGGCAACTTGTAACATTTACACATTCACCGTCGCATTTAAAAAGCTGCGACCTTTAAGAAATTTGTCTTACGGAGGATGCCGCAGATCCTCAAAGCCATTGTGATACGTCCATACAAATACCACGCATTTATATGCGTTTTTCTTGATTTTCCGAAGATTTTCCTGAGTGAAGCAAATTAATTAATCGAATTTGTGGAAACTTCATTGCAGAGAGGCAAGGTCAGAGCCAGCCTATTTTCTGAGTGACTTCACATCTCGTTTACAGATATGGAATGCATTGGACTTCGTTAACGCTGCATTAACCATTTCATGCAATACTGCATACCACTGACGATCCTATTGACTTGTTTCCTTGACAAGGTGTGAAGGAGTGCAAGAAGTGGCTTGTTCATCCGTACGCATGCAATTCTGAATTGATAGGTTTTCCAGTTGTGTAAAGATGCATTTTACTTTCTCATTGGTCACGATAGGTTAATAAACATTCAAGCCACTTTAAGAAGGCCTGTATTTCAGCAATGAACCCATGGAACGTAGTGGAAAAGGCATTCGACGTTTATGCATGAAAAGCATGAATATTTCGAAATGCGGATTGCCTGCACTTATTTGCGTTTTAGGGTCTTGCTAGCGTAATAATTCTTAAAGATGCCCGTTTTATTTTCCACGATGACTCCTAGATCAGTAAACTAAACAATGGACAGTATATCTGCAGCAAATAGCCCAGCACACAAGGGAGAACGCACAAACAAATTGCGTCAGCCTTAACAGCTATTGGCCAGTTACCAGTCTTATTTTGATTAGTATAAAACATGCCAAAAACTCTCTCTTGATGTCTAAAATAATTCCGCAATATTCTAAACTGAAAATAGGGTGCATTGGTATGGCGAAGTCTTTTAAGATAGCCTAGAACACGTTGACATTTCCAGGTTAACTTAATTAATTAAAAGAACCCACATATTCTCCAATTTACCTTGATTTTGTTTGTGATGACTTTCTTGTCATGAAATGGAGTAAATTTTGCTGAGTACGCATACACTTCAGCAGCGTGTTGCAGAGCATGTCTGGGAAGTCGTCCTTTTTGAGTTTCCTCTTGGTGTCATTTAAGTAACTATTTCTGAGAAGTCTGCACGACATCTTTCTAACATGTCCTGGGAGCAAAACACAAAGCAACTCATGCCAACGGGAATTTAGGGAGCATAGTGTAGATCATCAAGGACATTGCGATACGTCCATGCAACTACCACGCATTTATGTGCGTTTGTCTTGATTTTCAAAAGTGGAATGCTGCACCCCTTGGTGAAGCTAACTGCATAGCCCAGTTTGTTTTGCAATTTTGGAATAGACAAGATTTAGTTAACGTTGCCCTTAACATTTCAGGTAATTGTG
This sequence comes from Spirometra erinaceieuropaei, assembly GCA_902702965.1. Classification (NCBI taxonomy): domain Eukaryota; kingdom Metazoa; phylum Platyhelminthes; class Cestoda; order Diphyllobothriidea; family Diphyllobothriidae; genus Spirometra; species Spirometra erinaceieuropaei. Next base: position 1,032,144 of record CACRXP010000068.1, read on the forward strand.
CATACGACTGGCGAGTCCATTCACTCACTTTCCTGTCCATGTGTGAAGGCGCTCCGAAAGTAGCGAATTATTCCATTCCAGTCCCATACTGAATTGCTACGTTTTTCCCGGATGCGTAAAGATGGCGTCTTGCTTTTTAATTTGTCATAATGGGTTAATAGTCATTCAAGTCACTTAAAGAGAGCCGCGTTTTTCACCAGTAAAACAATGAATAATGATGGAGAGTCCATTTGACGCTCATTCATAAAAAACATGAAAATTTTTAGACGCGAAATGCTTTTGTTTAGTCGTTCTTCGGGTTTTACCAGCATAATACTTCTTAAAGATGTCACTGCGATTATTCACGAAGATTCTCCGCTTGGCAAAAATAACAGTAAATTTTATATCTGCAACACTTAGCTTAACACACACGGGATGATTCACAAACAGATGACGTCAGCCGTAACAACTATTCGTTGGCTGCCGGCTCTGTTTGGTTCATATGAAACATGCCGAAAAATGTCGGTCGATATTTAAAACAAATTTAAAATGTTCTAACTTGACAACATGGTGCCTTGATACGTCAGCGTTTTTGAGATATTGCAACACATGTTATCATCCACTGGTTAGTTATTTCTGATACCAAATGCAATGAAATCAGGGAACCAACACATTCCCCAGACTTACCCTGATTTTGACTACGATGATTTAGTTGTCATGACATAGATCTAAATTCGCTGAATAGGAACTGTTTCTAAGAGTTCCTTTGTAGACCATGGTTGTAAGATCGTCCTCTTTTGGGGCTCCTTCACACAGTTGCTTTGGTAACCCTCTCTGAAAGGCCTACTCGGACTCATTCTAATTTATGCTGAACATAAAATATAAGGCCTGCCGCCGCAGAAAATCCGCACTCATGCCAAAGGCCCTTTAACGTAGTGATTAGTATCGTTTGATCTGTACTGAGCAAAGACCGACCTCTATAACAACCCTGTTTACAGCGCAGCGCATTACTGCCGGCACCCTCTCTGACTGCTGACGATGGGTTGTAGATTTGTTTTACTTCATTTTTTCTATCGGATTCCTCTTTGCAATCACATTCTCATGTCAAAACCATAATGTATTTAGCCGTACTGAACATTGTTCTGGTTGTTAGCAGTTACTTCGAGTGTAGCAAGCAGATGACTTGCGGTGTCGGGTTCTACAGCGATCATATGCCTGGACGTGATGTTTTAGAGGTTATAAATGAAAACAAGTTGCTATGTCGCAGATTCAATGAAGCTAGGCTAAAAAAGACATATGTGCGTTCTAAGCCAGATTAGCTGTTGCATTAACGTTTGGCGGCCTCAGTCTGCAAGGCGCATGCTTTCCGTGTAAGGAAAATAATTTATTCCTCAAAGACTTTTAGACGGTACTATTTAGAATTCATTAAATTTTACATTTAATGCGCACCATGTTATACATTTAATGAGGAGCATTGGTAAATAGACAGGCAAGATTCTGTATGAATGTACACGGCACGGTCTTAAATATCGTATAGTTAAAGATTTTTTAAAACCTAACTATACTCTGTCTTCGAGCATAAACTATAAAAACAACATTAATTGTCCCCAATTGAATAGAAGGGTTATTCACAGTTGGGTAAATATAAAATAGAAGAAAGACTATTTTTGTGCATGGTTTCAATAAAATATATTTGAAATTATATGCCCAGCGAACATCAATCCATGCTTCATGTGTAATCATCTTTTACCGAGTGTGGTTTCCGCAGGAGATCAAAACGAGGTGCGTTCAAAAGCCAACATCCTGAGAATTCCAAAATAGTACTGGATTATGCCGCACAAGAATCAATATTACAAACTAACCTACCTAATCGTTCCAAATCAGGAAAACATTTCAGAAGTTCGGCTAACATTTCATGAGATCGGTCACTCACTGTATGTGCGTTTGCATGGTTGACCATTTTGACTTGTTTATCGGTTCCTCCTTCCAGAATATGAAATATTCATTGAGAAAGACAAGATGCTTCCTTTCAACATCGTGAGTCTGCGTCGTCAGTGCAAAGGCAAAAGGGTTTCATGTGCCATGCGCTTTCTGTCAACCTGGCAGGTACTTCAGATGCTGCTGACGCCACGTATCATTGTTTGTGCTGAACCTGCCACTGCATTGGGTTATCGAAATAAGTTCTTCCCAACTGTCTTTTGCAACTAAAATCGACTATTCCTGCCTCGATTATATTCGCAGTGTATGTCTTGTTGACAGTAGGAAATGTTTACTTTCAAGCAAATTGGGTTAACATTTTCGTAGTCTCTTGCACACATAAAAGGACTGGTCTAATAAGATTTTGTCTATGCACATAAAATAAGCTGCGTTGCAGGATACCATACTAACAGCACAGGTACCAGCTAAACGCCAAGACACCCGAGTTTCGCTTATATTCTGTCACTGCATAACGCAGCGGCGATGTCTATGCCTATGGACCCTAGTTCTAACTGTTCTACTCCAAGATAACAGCTAATTTCTAACGAAATTAAAAATTTCAAAACTGGAGTATCTATCAGAAACACATGGGGAATGCTGGGGGACCTACTGAAGAGCTGTGCCATGCAGCGGTAGGATATCGGCGGAGCACGTGTACCTATGCCGTTTGTATGCTGTCCTGTAACTTAATACATACCACTAGTTGCTTGATGACAATTAATGAATACTACCTGGTTATTCAGTGGTGGTTGATGGACATCGCCCCACGCATTCTCACACCGAATTTCAGTCTGCACCTGCAGGCCTTTGTTCAAAATCATATACCCCAAAATAACAGTTAAGTGCTGAGGAAATTAAGAAGCAGAAATTAGAAGACTGGTTTTAAAATGTTAAGTTTACTCACGATGCGATTTAGCTTTATGCGGCTCGATTATACATGATTTTGCAAAGTGTCAACTACGGTATTTAGTCAAAATTTAAAACATTTTCTAGTATAATTATGCTTTTATTTCAGTGTCATGTTCTGACGTACATAAGAGTCGAAGCAGAAATTCTGTGGCGGAACAAACTCGTCTGTAACGTTTTACGACTGAGGCTGACATCATCCGGTCACATCATTTGTCATGATATAAACAGCTGGAACGAAGAAACAGCTACTCTCAGAAAACTATTAAATTTTTCTTGATATTTTACATGCGGAAATTTTACTTGAGTATGCATATAATTTTAAAAATTAGACATATTTCGAAAGATAAAGCTTGATGCACTGACAGAAAAGTCCTCTGTGATATTGTAGAATGCAGGTTGGAACACCAGCCAAAAATATCTTTGATAAACTGGGATGTTGGTTTGATTCTCAGCATGGCAAACGGTTATTCAGGAAGAGGGCTTCACAAATCAGCGCCGCCTTTTGTTCCAGCAATGGCTTGTGCAAACCTTCTAAAAGTCGCATGTTGAGTCCAGTGACCGCGTAGTGTGGGTTTTGAACCAGAGTTGGAAGATGACGCATGTGTATGAATATCGACCCCCGACCAGAATCACACGCCTTGGAATTGCCTCTGTTGCGACATGACATATGACGGAGATGACAGTGCAGAACTTTGCCCACAAGAGTAGTATTGGGTTGCACCTGAAAATGCTCCCGTCACCTAAGCTACTGTAGTTTGTAAGTAGTGCTTTTGCATTACGCACCGCAATCAGGCCAAGTATTGAGTATAATCATAAAAGAGAAGTGATTGGAAAGAGGAATTCATCGCTCACAGAACTCTAGGTTGCCATCGCAAGTAGCGGCTGGCGCTAGTGACACCAGAGGTAGTATTGACTGCGTCCAGTGATGTTTTAAAAAAGCATTCGATTTAATAGTTTTCTGGAGCAAATTAAAGACTTGTATCGCATTTGCCAGGGACTGACGTGTTCGAGCCACGCAAGGGTGGCCGCTCCTTTTTGCATACAGATATGTCCGAGTTGATGCTGGTTGCGTGACTGCAGGTCAGCGAGTACGGAATTGTTTGCTTGGAAAGTTAATGACAGCAGGGCATTGAACAAGAACGCCAGACATCGCAGAGCTGGCTGTCGGCAATACCATTTTCCAACATCTTATTTTAAGCGGCATTTATGATGCGTACACATAGAATAAAGGTGGAGTACTGACTAGATCCGGTCGAAGAGTTATAAGTACCCACCTTTGGATGTGTTGGCACCCCTTGCAACTAACCCAGTTAAACAAATCTCAAATTGGGGATTAGGCAGTAAGAACCAAAATGTTCTTACTCCGGAGATATCTTAAGCAGGTCCTGCTTATTCACAGTCTAAAGTAGGAATTTATCTGTGCTTCTGCCACCAAATTACACCAAACTCACTGCTCAATATGGGGAAAGTTGGAAACAGGGTCAGCAATCAACAGATCAGAACAAGAAACAAATTTTGCTCCATCCCCCAAGTTTATTGTTTGTCTTCCTTCCTCATGTATGTCAAAATATTTCACTCTTGGGAAATGACACGACGTTAGGTGACAGGATTCGGCTCCTCATTCTGATCAGAGAATAGAAAATGGGAGAGTCACTTGCACGTTTCCACTGCACAGCTGCTCATTTTTGCTTCTATCCGCAAACCATACATTCCAGGTTTATTTCAGAAAATTGCATTAATCTTTATATCCAGGGCTGGAATGAGCCGTTTTCATGAACATAAGAGCAAAGGAGCGATAGGGGTGGTCTTCACATCTGGCCAACCAAAATTGCCGTGGAAGACTTCTTATAAACATTTGGATTAATAACAGAGTGAAAGCGCATAAAAACATATTGCAGAGGGGAATGATTTGTTTAAATCCTCTCCTACATCGGTGGCATGCGAGCTCACGCCGAATCCATAATATCGTCAATTATCACAGATAACAGGGGAAAAATTGTCGTCAAGCATTCGGTGGGGGTTGACCTTGAAAATCCAAAAGTTTTTTCTAGACGAAATTTATAAGAATAATCTGAAAAAAAGCATCTCTTGCAATGTTGACGAACACCTTGCTGTTGAGGATGTCCATAGTTGAACACCAGACTGGCCGCCCTGCGAAGTTAACCGTCATCCAAATTATTAACCGTCGACAATTCTTGAATGTTGCCGTCGGCACAGTGTGCTCCTTTGGGAATTGTTTTTCGCATATGGTCACCTGCGTCTACTGCACTGTCATGTCTAAAAGTAAGACCTTATCTCAGAAGTAAATGCTCTTCCAGAATGAGGGTTTGTACTCAATATATTTCTTAGCAAATAAAATACGTTCTCTGCTTGATCATGGCATTTTGTTAAGGAAGTTCATATCCCCGCACCCTTTTCCTAATTATGTCCATACAATACTTCGGCAGATGTTCTCTGTGAACGGTCTTAATGGGCATATAATGATACTTTTTGGTGTACGACGAATAAAATCATCGTCTTGCTTACTTGTGAATCGTCTCAGTCCATCTTGATTATTTCTAAATACGGTTCTATCATCAAGTAATCGCCACAGAGCAACCTTACTAATATTCAAAATACTTACTAACGACTCACGTGACAACCCTTCGCTGTTATTTTCTGTATCCTTTCATAGTTGACTGCTGAAATACGTTGTCAGGGCATCTTTATCGCACGGCATGGCACAGAAAAGTGGTAGCATGTAGCGCGTACTTAATATATATCTGTTTGCGCATACTGCTTCTCGGGGGGGTTAAGCAAACTACTGTAGAACAAAATTATTACTAAGCTTTATGGCATGAAACGCCAAAAAATTTTCAAAAAAGAATTTTATAGGTTAATTTTAGCCCTTTGGTTTTGAAAACAATGACAGTTCTCAGGCTCGCCTTCACTTTGATCTTCGTTGGAGCAGAGTCACATTTTCCGTTTCCAGACGGAATCTATCTCGTACTTTTCCAGTTTATATTAATTGCTCTTTACAGCACAATGCACGTAAACATAAAGTTTTGACCAACAAGTTTCCACAGCGTAGGAAATTATCTGGATATCAATAACGGTCCGATGTAGCCTAATTCGGGCCACCTTTCTCTCAATAAAACGGACTTAAAATGAACTTTTTCTCGGTAAGTGTCTTTCTGTGTCCCAGCTCACTTTAATAAACATACATAAGAACACCAAATGCATGATATACTTCTTACTCAAATTTTGACCATGGCATTTCATGTGCTATGCCACCTACTATGCATAGAAACCGACTTTCTCCAGTTACTAAATGATGTTTGGCAGTGTGATTTCATTTCACGGAATAAAGCTAAAGCTTTCGATATTGTTATTCGCCATTCAGATATGAAGTCCACAGCCATGACGCTTTACCCGTGAAATCGTCAGTTGGACGTCTGCAGTTGGCTTTTTGTCCAGTGACAGCAAAAGGACACTTCGTAAATCGCTTATTATACTTGAAAAAATATGATATCTGCCTAAAAAGTTGATGAAGTGTCAAAATTTTACGTCTCATTGTCAGCAGTTCAAATCGATGTGTTTAACGCAAATCCCTTTTGCGAAACCGCAACAATGAGGAAGCTGTCCGAGTTCATTCTTGCTGGCATTGTCCCTTGAGCAAATTTTTCTCGTCAGAACCTGTCTCAGGGGTGTGAATAGAGTCCCATTAACTCAAGGTTGCAAGCCTTTTGCGGGTTTTGAATAGGACTTGCTACGCCACCTAAAGTCATAGAATTTATAGCTGTCATATTGGCGAGATATAAGTCCAGTTGAATGTTGATTGATGATCTGAATTTAATCTGAAACTTAAAATCGGATTAATCACTTTGTGAAAGGAATGTCAACATGCATAACTATCTCCAACGAACGTACACAAGTGATTGTACGGCGAATATCAAATTTCATTAAAAATCGTCTTGATTTTTAAGTGTTTCTTCAATTATAACATAGCACCTATGTTAGCTTTTGGTAACGGAAAGACAAAAAATATGGTGGAGGACGCTCACCGATCGTGTTTCGAAACTCAGTCGTCCCGTTGTGTCTTAAGTCTCTCTCGATCCCAACCAGCAGCCGCAGAGCGGCGCAGGAAATAGACAAAATGGTATTGCTTACAAAGACAAGGGAGATTGAAGTGGTCTTTTTTGGCTAAGTAGCCGTCGTCAGCCAGTCGTGCCCAACCCCGAAGTGCAGAACATCGAGGACTCGACCACAAAATCCTTGGTTAGAAGCCCAATGACAGTAAAACGAGCCTGTGGCCCCGTGGTCAGAGGCGTCAGACTTATCACTAATAGGTCGCGGGATCGAGCCACAGGTGTTCCGCACTTCGGGACTGGGTATGTCTGACTGATGACGGCTAATAAGCCAGAAATGACCACTCCAGCTTCCTTTGTCTTTGTCGGTTATACCATTTTGCTTTGAAGGGGATATGTCTACAAGTTAAATTAGCCATAACAGCTTGCTGGTTTTCGGCCAATCATCTTACACATTAACTGAGAATATCATGCAATAGAATGTCCATGCCCTTGCCGAACGAAGCACGCGTTGCTAAAAAAAACCTTCCTGTAACTTTAGGTCCCTTTGCATTAAGAAGTCTGTAAATATCAGTTTAATATCCTAAATTTTCAACATTTAAATATAATTAAGACGGACCAGGATAAAATCAAAAGTTGAAAAGAACAAGGTTTGCTGTGAACCATGTCTTAAACTGAATTCCCTTTACTTAGTCTTGAGAAGTAAGGTTTGAAAAAGACATAGGCAGAAGTATGACAGAAAAGTGCCCAGCACTTAGGGCAAATTTCAAGTGCACTTTACAAAGTAGTTTGTGGTCATGCTCGAAACAGGGCGAGAATCTTGCCGTGAACGAATAGACTTGCGGGTCGATTCGTTATGTCCATGCATGATACCTCGACTATGCGATCATTATTCTTAAGGATTGCATGAAAATCAGGTTTATTTATGTACGAGTTTCGGCTGAGCTTCCGCCTTCATTATTCTACCTGGTATTAATGGACTCTTAAACGACAATATGCAATGTCATTTCAATAAGTAACAACATCAGTATTAGCAGACGTTAGAACCCTATCATTCAGCGCAGTCTCTCCAACAAGTAGCCGCACATATTCCAACACATATAAGGACGCTACTGGAAAAACTTGAGGAAAACTTTTCTCTTAAAAGTGCCAATTATCCCATACAAAATCTAACCATTCGCCGCCTCACGACCCATGGCAGTCTGGCGTTTTCTACAAAAACGCTATAGGCAATCTGCACAGAAATTAACTATTTGACGGTAAACATGACCCTATTTCCGCACACCATGTTTTAATGCCTGAGGTAAAATTATGCCGGCACACTTTGTTTTATTTTTTTCACTGCTTTTTGGTATGCAATGGGTAATTAAACATCCAGTTGTGCTTGATTTTCGCATGAATTTTTAGTGACAATGCAGCCTACAGTCAGTGACCAATCGCACGAAATGTTACCCAAAATTCTGAAATGTGTTTTTAATAGGTAGAAGCAGCTAAATTAAGTTGTATGATTGATTATCAAGCAGCAAAACCGAAGGACATTTCACCTACACCAAAATTGCCACACATTTATGCCTTTTTTGTCGGCAGCAATAAAATAACTCGGTAAATAATAGCACATATGCAATGAGCAATTTTGCTGCAGATTTTCATTTCCTTTATAAATTAAGGTATGTTAAAAAACATAAATGGAATATTCTTTCTTATATTCACTAGGTTGTAGGTACGTCTACTATAATTTTTTACTTCATTAAAGGGTATTTTTTGATTCACTAATGTTTTTAGTTTGGTAACTTTTATGACCGTGAAACGTTTATTTGAATTGCAACATATTCATCCTTTTATCAGTGCTGTCTAAAAAGTATGAAGTAGTTTGCATAACTCGCGAAATCGCATGATTAGTATACGAAAACTTCCTAGTGCCATAGATATAAGTGATTTTCCTCAGATATAATGTATACAGCTTCCAGACATAAACCTCAAACGCACGTGCAACAGCAGTTCGGGTTCAAGGTTATAACGAGTCGAAAAACGTTTAAAAACCCAGGATACTATTTACTTAAGTATTTAATTTAAAGAAGACGTGTTAGCTTAAATTGAGTGCAGAAACATATCTTTGATATGTCTTTTAAAAAATATATTTAAATTGACCAAACCATCAAAATCATTTGAAAAGTATGCACACTAGTTAAATTGTTACTTTAACCAAATGCGGTGATTAAAATCTGTCGAAAAGAAGTGCTGTTAGAGAGAGGCATCCTGAAATGGCCAAAATATTTTTAAATTCTACTACAAGAGGATCAATATTACATCGTTACTTAAGTAATCTATCCAAACCGAAAACTCATTCCAAAATGCCGGACGATATTTAACGAGATCGGCCACTGATCGATCACGTCGAATGATGCGATGGTGTTTGGAGCTTAAAAGTACAGAATACGCAACTAACCTGCCTTTTTATCCAGGTATTCAAACGTCGTAACTCTTGTTCCTGCTATCCGATTTGCATTGCATCACGCTAAAATATTTCTCAACCGGACTTTTTCAAAATGCTTTAAACCTTCAAAGAACATGGTTTGCTGACCAAAAAACTACACGTGATTTCCTTTGGCCGTAGGCCGCTGGTCATTTTAGATATTTCTTTTGAACTGCTAGGACGTGAGTGCATTGATGCAATCTGTCTAAAGGCTTAACGTTAAAAAAATTTGGCTATTTCTTAATATAGTTCTGTGTGGGAGATGTTTCGTTCGGGATTCACGTGTCTGCCCTCATTTAAAAACAGTGTCTAAACGATTAGAAAAGCAAGTAGAAAACAAAAAGTTTGAATTTACATACCGCAAGGGACGTCAAAAAAGGCTGAAGGCGAGATAACTAGAAGTTCAAAGAACTAGCAGAGTTGTCAACTGGTCACGAAGTAGACACCGATGAGACCATAGAATAGCAATGGTGGCAAGGACTAACAAATCGACTAGGACGCCTTACCTGACACAGTTCACACTTGTTCGGAATTTGTGGCTGATTTTACAAAATATGCGGTCATTATATAGCAAAAGAGAACGTTTTAGGTGCTTCGTGGTTTCGGAATTAACTCGCTACTGCGCAAAAAGAGGTGATTAATTGTTTGCTCGCAAACGATGTTAAGGTTATTAAAAAAGAGTTTGTGGGGTCACTATATATCAACTGAAACAGACAGAAAGACGTTTGTAGGCAACATTATTACTAACACCCCGGGACTCTTCACAATTGCGAATACTATGGAGGTGCAAAATGGCAAAGCACTGGCGATGATCAGACCAAAATTTCCAAAAGATGGATTAATTAAAAATGGCAGGGAAGGAGATGTCAAAATTTTCCCGCTGCGGAAAACGACTAGGAAGTGTGCAGTTTGAAGACTGTAAAACGACCTATTAAACAGGACCTTATCCATACCTTTGAAAAGCACAGTCCAGATCTTCTGCCGTATTTCGAGACAAACTCAATATCTTCTAAATAACATAGAAGAACTAACACGTTTTTGTACATGAAACGTATACTATTTGTAGTTTGGAAACCTGAAACGCAGAGCAGCATAATTTTGATTTCGGAATTCATTGGGGATTGGAAAACTGATTTAAAGTCGAGATATACCATTTCTTAGAGGATACATTTAAGAAAGGCATGATTTCCTACAAAATGAGCGAGCGAAATCCCTCGGCGTATTAACTTTCCCGTTTCCTTTCCTATGTTGCGTTTTTCAAGTTACCATTTTATTGATTTGTCTACGTGCAGCATGCGATGACCTTGCTGTTTTATATTGATTTTCTCTCTGAAGGTACAAACATCTGTACCTTTCTCTCATGTCATCTGTGTCATCTAACGACAGGCTGCAGTTGATTGTCCATCGTAAAATCTGTTGGTTACAATAAATTCTGCTGTCCATGCCTGCTTTAAATTCATTCCGGGAAACTATTGCTTCAAGGTGAATTTAGCATCCGCAATGATTACTCTTTTAGACAAAGGAAAATGCCCAAGCGATGAAGTCGGCTGTAACAACTATTCATTAGCTGTCGGCTCTGTTTTGCTTCATATGAGACATGCCGAAAAGTGATAGTAAATGTCTTAAATAACTCTGAAACATGTGTAACTGGCATCACGGTACTTTGCTACGTCTGCGTTTTTTGAGATAATGCAATACAAGTTACTATCCTCTGATCAGTTATTCCTGACAAAACATGCAACTAATTTGAAGAACCAATTCATTCCTTAGACTTGCTTCAATCTTGATTACGATGGTTTTGTTTTCATGACAAGGAGCGAACATCGATGAAAAGAAACCCTCTCTAGTAGCCAATTTGCAGAGCACGATTGTAAGATCGTCCATTTTCGGGGTTCCTTTCTTCAGTTACTTTAGTACTTTTCTCTGAAAAGCCTACGCCGCATCATTCTTAATTGTGCTGAACTTAAAACATAGTGCCTGCCGACGCCGTAGATCCTACCCATGCCAAAGGCCCTTAATCTAGGCAGTTAGCTTTGACGAATCTGTACTGGGCAAAAGCCGACCGCTATGCAAATACTGTTTACATCGCAGTGCGTCACTGCCAGTGCCTACTCAGACGACTAACGATTGGCAGTAGATTTGCTTTACTTGCAATCCGTTTCTTGTGTCAAAACCATGATGTATTTAACCGCATCGATCATTTTTTCTGACTGTTAGCAGTTGCTTCTAGCAAAGCGAAGCAGATTATTGCAGTGCCAGGTTACACAGACATTATATTCCCGGACTTGATGTTCCAGAAGTTAGCACGGATTGCAAGTTGCCATGTAGACGATTCTATGAAACTAGGCTAAAAATGACATAGAATTGGTAAGCTTACTCATGAAAGGTGTCAAAATATACGACTGATTGCTAATCAAAAGAGACAATGGCGAGTGAACGTTCCTTTCGGTAAATTCTTTTCAAGCCAATACAGTTACATAGGGCGGGGTACAGTGAGTGAAACAAAAATCGATAAAAGTTAGGTTTTAAATTACAGGCTAGGGAAGAGCGGAAGGGCGCAGAAAGCTGTATGTGGTTAGTCAACCTTTGATCACGGTAAGCGCGGGGCCTGAACAAGGTTCTTTTGGGCGCATACGGTCGGTTTTCGTAACACTATGGCGGCCGCTTCTGCTGTTGCTTACAGCCGCTGGCCCAGTAGCTTAGGGTAGCTCGAGGGGACCTTGTAAATCACACGAAATTCTTCCGTGGGGTCCACACGATGCCCTGAGTCCACTGCATGCGCAAGGATGGCACTGTCTATTCTCCTAGTTTCACCCTTTGCCAGCCATGCGGGAAGGTGCTCTCGTATTCTTTTGGAAAGGCGCCGACTCGTACGACGCATATAACCTGCTCCGCAGGAGTAAGCGAATGAGAAGATACACATTGAGGCGGTCTGAGGCGGCAGCCTATCCTTGTCTTCTCCGCGTAGAATAGGGTTAGTAGAGAATGATATGCAAACCCTTGCTGCTGGGAAGGTTCCCGAGACAACTTGGTCAAGGCGTCTTCTTAGGAGTTCACCTGCAGCGTCTCCTTGGAAGGGGACTTTGAGGAACAACGTTTTCTTTTCGGCGGTTAGTATGGTGGGTTTTGCGGGTCGTTCGGCAAGGTTCTTTGCAATAAATCTGTCAGGGTACCAAGTTTCGCGAAGCAAGTCCTGGATTTTTCTAAGTTCCTCCTCGATACTATCTGTTGAATAAATTTTTTTAGCCCTTTGTGCCAAACACCTGACTAGATCCCGTTTTTGTTGGACAGGTAAGAAGCTAGCGAAGTTCGTGTATTGTCCAGAACAGGTTTCCTTCCAATAGTCGCAACTTGACACGAGTGCGCAAACCCAGTAATTATGTTAATAAATAACAACGTTAAGAGAATCGAGATCGTAAAAGAGGCATTAGGAGTCATGTTACGATGGTTAGAAATACGAATTTCTGTCTAAAAGCGAAAAATTCCGAAAACGCAAAAAGGGCTGCAAATGCGTAAACTTCAGTATCGTATGTTCGGAAAGTCTGTCCACACAAAACACAGGGAACATGTGACATCAAAACAGCAATCTTTCTGAGGGTAGCACAATTAGGAGATCCGGATCGATGATTTGGGAAAAATAAAGTGCTCACCGGATCAAGGAAGCTTGGTCGGCTCCTCATTATCAAACCGTCTAGTGCAAAATCGACCAGAATTTTGAATAGACGGCCGAGTTAGTCGTCTTTGGAGTGATCGATTTTTTTTCTCTTTTCGCCGCCTTGGCTTCTGGATCGTCGTTTTTGAGTGTTGGTGGCCTTCTGTGTTATGTGACGTCACCTCAATTAGGGTCGGTTGCGTTTGTGCTCCCCTTTTGTGTGAATTAGTCGACAGACCGAGTTTGCTCCGTTTTCTCGGGCTCCGTGTCACCGTCTTTACTTGGACATGATGTATGCAGTGAGGTAGGACATTATAGGCCGCAGGAAGGTCTAGACGCCTGTTGATAGAGTTGACATCTGAATACTTAGCCCAAAGTGTGAGACGTTCTGTCCTTGAGGTGCCCCGGCCTAAGACATGTGCTCCTTGGAAGTCAACACTGTAGCCAGTCGAAAGCTGTGAGTTTGATTCTAATCTCCGTGTTGCCGGCTTGTGCTCATCTAGGCGGGTCGGCAATTTCCGTCCGGTTTCCCCAGCGTAGTTGCAGGCTCCATCGTTACGAGGTGTTTGATAGACAACTGCTGAGTTTTCAGTAGGTGGCAGTATGTCTTTGTGTTGCATCAAACGGCGATGAATTGTTGCCTCGTGTCAATGGACAATGTCCACTCTGGATGGCTCTGACAGACGTAAAACTGCCTCGGAGACTCTTTATATGTAAGTAATAGCCTTCTAGACTTCGAGTTGTTCCTTTTACGGACGTCGCTGGTTAACTTGGGGCTTCCTTTGCTTGATGAAGTACCTTGAGTACCCGTTGGCCCGAAAGAAGTCATGAAGGTACGGTCGTTCCACGCTTCGTCGGCTTATGTGCTGCAGTGTGTTTCAACTCTTTAGAAAAGAGCAGAGACACAGATACGTTTGTGTGAGAGGAGGTGATTGCTGTTGAAGTTTAGTATTTTTATTGTGTTGGTGGTTCCTCTGAAAACGGTAGTTTGAAATAGTCCAGTTGCACACCGACGCACAAGGACTTCAAGGAAGAGGATTTGGTTGTTTGTTTCACTTCCGAACGTGAATTGGATATTCGGGTCAGCTGAGTTCATTAATTCATAAAGGTGCTCCACGTCAGGCGATTTGTTGATGGCGAAAGTGTCATCGACGCAGCGAGCCTAGGACTTTGGTTTACAGTTGTTGAACATCAGGTATTCTACCCGTCGAAGTATCACTTCAGCAATCAGTGCATTTGATTTGTTCACACATTTTTCCGCCAACTGTGGAATGTTTTTTACGCAATACCGTAAAACATCCTGTGGAAAGTAACCATTTAATGAATTTTACACTTAAATATCTTTTAAGGATTGGCGTAATTTCAGGTATAGCGCTTTGTAAAAGCCTAAATTCTGAGTTTACATCCCAAAACGGTTTTTTGGCGATCCGTTGCATTTTTATGCCTTTGAATAGATTGAAATGAGATCGAATAAGATTAGCAGGATTTTGCTTCATTTCATCAATAGAGATGCCATAAGGTCATGGGTTTTCACAAAGTCACATGTTGCCAGGCGGGTCAATGACTAAAAAATGTAAGTTGAAATGATAGGCGTAATCTTAACCATACTGTTTTGTGTGCACAATTAGGATGTTTCTTTTGTGAAATTAAATTGCACTTTTTCATTATTCTGGGTTATGCTGAGATCAGCCTTAAAATATAGCTGAATATTTCATGATTTTCAACTTTTCCTGTCAACTGTCCATAAAGACAGCTCTTCAAATATTTTCACGCAGAACTTTAAAACAGGATACCTCTCAAAGGCATTTACTAAAGCACTGTGTACTAAAGTATTTTTCCTGATAAAGATTTTTATGGTTACATTTAAACAATTACCCAAACAAAAGACCCCATTGTCGAATAAAATTAATTTTTAATAAAAAAAATCAACGATGAATATGTTTTCAGTCAATTAAAAAACTTTTGTTAATCAGTTATCATGTTATCGATTGCTTTACTGCCACACTGCGTTGAACGGCGTCTGTTTATTTTATTTTACACGTTGTAAACATTAAGAAAAAATTTGTACTTTTAACTTTTTTTATCGCGGCGTCAACAAGTACGGATGTTTTTCACCGCAAACGAAAGAACATGACTTTCGCTTTATATCGTCTCTATTTTTTTCTCCCTGCTTGTTTGTAGACTGCGCCCTACGATTGAGAATGTGGGACAGAGTAGCCATATAAATATTGATATTTTATTGAAACTGTTAGTGCTCTGCTTGTTCCATTTCTAAATTGTTTATGCCCAGAAACTATACCACACGAAAAACAATGTTTTATATGCTCAAAGCTGAAATTAGCCATTCGGCGGAAGTTTCGTTTGTTTCCAGACAAAACTTTCCAAATGAAGGAACAATTGCAGTCCGTGTAAACGAAGAATTACCTGTATGCGTTATTACTGCACTTTAGGCCACCAAGTCGTGCAGATTTGCTAACCTGACTCCTTAAAATCGATAAACTTCCAGTCTTCCAAAGACAACCCCTATGATTGCAAACTGATTCATACGGTTAGCATTGGACATAAACGCAATGCGGCAGACTCCGTTTCGTAGAACTTTTTGAGGGAAAACTACTCTCCTCGCAAAACTAAACGTACTCATCTGTGACAATGACGTCTAGAATAAGCATTAGCAGAGAAAATGGCCTGAATATATCGCAGCGGCCATTTTCGCATTCATTTACACACATTTTGCTTGAAAAAATTACATGGCTACATTTTCTGCATTGGAAGGGCCTATTTTCTTGGAGAGGCTGAACATGCAAGCGAGACGGTCAAAGTTCAGGACGGCTAAAAAATTTATTTTAGATTCTGTCATCAGGTATCATGAGAGAGGTTCCTGATGTATGCACGTGGATATCGTTGCTGCTACTGAATGGTTTGTTAAGATTTGCTTAAAAGAATTAATTATTCATTACAACGGAAGGATCATATAATTGCCGAGAGTCTGTGCTTTATCTGAAAGATCAAAAGCACTCGTTCTCAGAATGCGCTTTCCGTGCAGCCAGAAATTTTAGCGGATAACAGAATAGAATGCACACATCGTTTTCCGGCGACCAGCCCGATGGAGAAAAAACTGTTCAAATTAAGCCCCCTAGTTTGATCCTTGATTGTGCTGGGCAATGTATTTATATACGCCGCCAAAAATAGGCAAATGCATTGTTTTTTTCAGAATAAAGCATAACTTTGTGAGATAGCCCTGGTTCTTCTGTAATGCATCTGTATGGCAAACATTTCAGGTAATGCATATCTTCGTGTACTTTTTATTCGACTTCGGTGTCAAACTTCGTCAGGTTACCTCGACATAAAACTATCAAAACGTTCGGAATTGTTTAAGTAAGGTTTTTTAACTCCCAGGTCATTGTCGGATTTTCCTCCATTTTGTAACCACAAAAGGTCCTACTGTTTACGTAAACAAATAGTGAATTCTGTCCAGTGAGAAAATATGCGACTCAGGATTCTTCCCCATGATAAAGGAAAATGCTGTTTACATCACAAGGAAAATTATTAATTGATACAATTGTTCGGAAAAAAACAAAATAAACACTTATTTATGGGTTAGGTGGACAAATAGTGAATTTGAGGAGATATATGGCCCAGGATTCTTTCTTATGTTTAAGGAAAATGCTGTTTATATCATATGGTAAATTATTTATTGATAAGATTGTTCGGAAAAAAAAAACAAAATAAACACTTATTTATGGGGAATTTGCGAATCAGCGAGTTTTCTGCCTCTACAGCCGGTTGATTTCCTTATCTTGAACTGAACCTCCTGCCTCAGAGGCGTCTCTATGTGACATTTGACGACGACATCGACGGGACAGTGACTCGGGTTTGCAAACACCAGAGTTCCATGGTGATAATCTGACAAAGAAATGCCGTTTACCGAAACAGATTTGTAATGTCGCTGACGTCTCAGAGCGCTACATCGGCAGTCTATATTTTAAGCTTTTAAGACCAAAAATCGAACA
The DNA here is from genome assembly GCA_902702965.1 of Spirometra erinaceieuropaei. Classification (NCBI taxonomy): domain Eukaryota; kingdom Metazoa; phylum Platyhelminthes; class Cestoda; order Diphyllobothriidea; family Diphyllobothriidae; genus Spirometra; species Spirometra erinaceieuropaei. Next base: position 1,049,211 of record CACRXP010000068.1, read on the forward strand.
GACTTTCAAATGACCGATTAAATCAGTCCGTTTTTAACTGATGAGTTTTTATCGCTGTATCATGCTTTTGGCAAGTTCTTCTGCGGCTTGACGTCCGCCTGTGACACCTTGATTTTGGGCGCTAAACACTCCGCTTCCTCTTCAGGTCAGTCCGTCGCATCGCCCGATTTTTTTAAGCATCGGTGTAACCGTCTTGACTCGGTTTTTATACATGTAGTGGCACAAGACCGCATAGGCCACAGGAAAGTCCAGATGTATGTTGATGCTGTTGGGGTCTAAATTCCGCGCCTCAGGTAGGAATCGTTCAGTTTCGGCGGTGTCTTATTTTAACATGGACTCTCTTCAGGCCAAGGCACCTCAAAACGGAACGACTAACATCTGAAGCCTGGCATTCAGGCGCCAACCCCAACAACTATGCAGGCTAAACATGACGCAAATTGCGGGCTAGGTTGCAGGAACACAGAATGATCAGGCGACGAAGATACTTTTCATATATACTGATTAATCAAACTTTAGGGCAGAATTTCAGCGTTGGTTTTGCTGGCAATTTTCTTCAAGACATGTCTAACGTAAGTTAATGCTCAAGGTGGACTATTTGAGAGAATAGAAACTGGAATCGACAGGCAAATTTGCCCAGCTCCTGCGCTCTTACAAAGAGGCGTGCTATTGGGTCGCCGGGTTCAACTCATTTGCGACATTTGTGACCGTAGTCAAGCTCGTAAATAATATTGTGTGAGGTTGTTCGCCCTGTCTATCTCGCCTGACTGTTCCTTTTGTTCCTTTCCACACACTTTTGCAGGCGAATTCAAAGGACTTTTCCGATGCCAGTCAGCTATATGCCATGCGTCCCATGATTGGCACAGACTTTTTGTAAATTTGTATATTAAATCAAGACAAAAATAGTGTTTTAATCTCCGTAATCAATAGGTTCAGCTAAAATCTTCCGCATGCTATGGTCTAAGGGTGAACAAAGTCGTCCCGTTCCTGGTTGTCAGTTTTGATAATTTCGTATTTTCTAATAAAGTACTAACAGTTTTCCTATTTGAAATGCCATCAACTAGTATAGAAAGTCCACCACTGGGAATGATTGTGTGATACGATAGTTTCCCTTGAAAAACGAGTCAAAAACTGAACTTGAAAGAAGCATTGGAATTAAACTTGGTTTGGCACTAAATCCAAGATGAGGGAAATTATCATCCGAACCCAGAAAGTGCACGGTTTTAAAATAAACAGACCGTGTCGATAAATCCACAAAATTTATAAGAAGACAAGCCGAAACCTGCAATTTTCGACGTCCAGAAAAGAGCATTCAGGGAGTTATTTACATTCAGCGTACCATACCCGCACTTTTCATCATTTGAGAGGCCTGAAGCATAGCCATCATTTTACAAGACAAGTCACAATCTGTTTAAACTGCTATTGTCTTTAGTAAACGAAATGTCGCAAATAAATTCGAAATGGCTACTATGTCCGATTTTTTGGAAGACTTCTCTAAAAATCCTATGACTGTTTGTAATTTGATTCATACGGAGAAGAGGGGGAAATTCCAATGAAAACTGTTAATGTCAGGCAGATCGATATGACAAACGGAAACCGCAATATCCAACAATTATGACACTCTTAAATATCATTGAACAGGAAACAACTGGCACCTAATTTTGTGCAAACCTGAACGAAAATGTTCGGGGAAGCACGGATTCTGAATGGTGATGAGGCCTTAAAAGCCGAATTAGAGGGAATTCTCTCTTTCCCTAGAAAAAGTAATGTAGAGGGTTTCGGCATGCCAAAAATGAGTCAGCTAGGGGGTTGATGTTGAGAACGCTGGAAGCGGCAGTTTCACTGTTACAGCATATACAAACCAATCATCTAAACTGGTAGTCCAGTGCAAAAACGTAATCGAGGTTCAAACAAATGGTTGAATTATGGACGAACAGGGCTTAAACTTTGATGCATTTGCCTTTGAAAACAAGCATGTACAGAATTTATTGGGGCCAATAAATTTCGTGACGGCATTTGCCTTTGTGGATATCATATTTGGCTTTTTGAAAATTGCCAAATCTTAAAAGACTGAAAGTGTTGAAGAATCTTTTTCAAATTATAGACCTTTTAATTTGATTTTTGATGGCATAAACAGTTGCTCTTCTTTAAGTTATGGCAGTTTACTAGCGCTGAAATGACATCGAGGGGGAACTGCAGCCAGACAATGACTTCCAGTCCCTAATCATACCGTCACGTCAGTGATGTATGGCAGGAAAAGGCTAATTGCCGCTCAAGCCATTATAATTGATATTTTCTACGCGAAAATGGTAATAGAGAAAGGGCACATTATGCCTTTTATGCCAACGAATTCAGACACAGAGGGATATTTTTGCCCAGCAATAACGTTTATTTTTCAAAAAATTTGGCGCCAGAAAAACGTGCGAAGAAAGCCGTCAAGAGAACGATATTGCACGCGGAGTTAGTTCACTTGCTGTTTTTGGATATAAGATATTATTCCAAAAACGCACTCTCCGTAAACAAGAACGTCTGAGCATAATTTAGGCGGGTTTATGACGGTTGAGAAAAGGGTTGGTTGCAGTGAATCTGCCTCTTTCATTTCTTTTATATAGATTTCGTTGACTTTTGTTTCCTGCGCTCTTCTGCGTTTTTTCTGGTCCATCGGCTTCCTTTTAATGCTCCTCGACCGTATTTCTTTACCTCCCTCTCAACCAATTCGTAAACAGACTATAAATACTTCAACTAACTGGTAGTCCCTCGTGAAAATTCTAGCCTAAATGCGACCTCAGTTCGCATCTCGAGAAAAATCCCTTTATTTTTCATCCAATCCCCGTATTCTTTAATTTCAAGATTCTCGAATCCCAGAGAAATATATACAACTCCTCACAAGTATTTGTCAAATCATTCCTGCATTACACAGTTTTTTGCTATTTCGCCGAATAACAATGTTAATGAAGGGGAGCTAGGCCATGCCAGGTAGGGATTAACGTAAAAAGTCTTTTCTCTTGTCCATAAATTCTGAACCGTGTGAAATAATTCACTTGTTTAACTTTCGGGGAGTTTTTATAGCTGTTCACTAATTTATCTTCAAAAATGCATTCATGAGGATCGTATACTTGATGTATTATGCCAGCAGAATAAGGCGCTTTTGCTGACGTTCTGATCATGTTTGTTCATCAACGCACGTTCGCATCCAAGATCGACGCATTGGTCCACCCTGGAGCGATGGACACCTATAGCGAGGCCACCTAAACGACTCATGAGACAACTGCGTACGACAGACATCATTAACTTCGTTATTTTAACCGTTTCTGTAAAAACGCACATTTGTTTTATGATTAGGTAGGTCAGTGCAAACAGACGCTTTCAATCATAACTCATTTAAACTTTTCAATTAAAAGACAATATATCTGATAAAGGGAGTCCTTTCGCGAACAAGCAATTGTGATGGGAAGCGTTGAGACAGTGAGCAGGCTTTAGTTTCCCCTCGATTTTTGGATAAAATATCGTGAAAGATAACACAGAAATGTAGCAAGTCACCTTCCAATGGCGTCATCAATTCCCTAAATATACGATCAATCAATTAGAATCCAAGTCCGTCATATGACATTAGATAGGTAATCATAAAAATAAAATCTTCTGTTTTCATTTGTGATGAAGTCAGACGTCACCAATGATGTCGCAGTAAAAGAATCGCCGCATGGGAGCAAATATTGTCCCAATGTCTCATCTCTGATTCGCAAAGTATAGCCTGTCATTTGGTCATGCTGCGCTTGCGTACACATTAGCTGATCTAACTAATCTAACGAGTTGTTGAAACGCATGATTACAATAATGTTGCAATTTCAAATCCCAACGAGGTCCAAAGTAATAAATGCAACAGCAAGTGTCTGCGTCTGTCACAATCCTGACAGGATTTGATAGAAAAACCCATACTTTATCCGCATACTTTATCCATGACAAAATCAAATGTGTTATTTTAATTATTTTTGCTAAGAATATGGAAAAAGAAATAAAAAAAATACACCGTTTAGGCATTTAAACGTTACGATCGGATGTTTGTTTGCTTTGCGTGATGTGATCGCCTACATTGGTCGTACACATTTATCTTCAAGATCAAGTCTAGTATCTTGTATGTTGCCCAAATCTGTGGGCGCTACTCAGCGCGGTATACTGCTTTGGAGTTACATAACTGGCGCCCTGTGCCTTTAACGTTAAAGGCTCGGTCAACAGGAATAAGCGCTTTTTGTCGAACTTTCTGCGACTCGTTTATTAAAGTCCGTACTCATTACCCACCGACATATCAGTTCGCCCTGAGACGATGAAAGGCTACATCCTTGTGAACCGGTGGCTAAAACGCCTATTTTGCAAAGGCGGCAGCTTCGACCGGTGTCATGGTCGTTGATTATCTGAAAATTACTTCAGTTAACTAAGTGGATAGTCAAAATGAACTGTCGGGACGGCAAAAGTTCACGTCTACCGTACCTGATGACACTTCTTACTGAATATGTCGAAGTTGATCAGAAGAAGAAGCGATCACTGGAACAATGGCTTTATTCGCCTGACGTTTCGGATTCTCTCTTGAATCCATCATCAGAGACAGTTGCAGAAAAGGGTGGCTAGTGTACAGGACGTCGCAGTATTTATAGGATGCGGTCGCCATGCTACCGCATACCTACAGCAATGAACCGTGCTCCCTTCATCAAGGATTGTTGCCCGCTGGTGCGCTAATTGCTTGATGGCCGGCATGCAAGTTGTTAATTGCTGACATCTCATCACCCGTGTTGGACGCTGGCGTGATGATTGCTCGGCCATCTGGCTCACGTGCTTGCGCACTCCTCGAGTGGTCAATTGGTTTGGCCAGTCTATGCCTCAGGACAGAATATGGAGTGGGGATGTCGTTGCACTTGTTGATAGACTGAGGTCCCGTGAACCATGACTCAAGCAACTCGCGGCTCACGCGATTATCCCCTCTCGCGAGAATTTCGGCCTCATCGAACTTGAATGTGTGGCCGGGTCTCGTCGAATGGGCCGCGACCTGAGAGTTGGCATCATTTCTCCGTACAGCTGCCACGTGTTCGGCAATTCGCGTCCGGAGCAGTCTTCCAGGTTCTCCGACGTAGTTGCATTGTCCGAAGTTCTCAAACGTGACCTGACTACTGCTACAGTAAGTTTCTCACGCAAGGGGTGAGGGGGTCGTTGAGGCGCTTAAAAATTTATGATATTCAGCTTTGATTGATGGCGACGTCTCAATAAGCGATCATTTTGATTTTGTTGGTGACATTTTTTGTGGTTGATCTATGAGCATTCTGCGTGACCGTCTGAAAGGCTTGTGGATCGTTGACTTTGAGGCCAACTCAAATTGCTTGTATTCCGTCCTACAATTGTGGTTAAGCACTGAGCGCGACTCTTGCTGGATTTATGGCACACTTTGATTCGAGCCGCAGGATGTGTGTTCGCGACTCAAAAGCGAACTAGTCACTCAATGCCTAATGAACAACCAAGCCGGAGCGAGCTCTGGAAATTCCGCTTCTGCGGTGAGCATGATTGGCTGAGCTTGAAAGCAAAGCTGGATGGGATCCTTAGAGGGCATACTTTCCTTATCGGTAAAAGTTATCGAGCACGCCGCTCCTAGTCTCTCAATACTCACCTGCCTTGCGTGTTAGACGTTTTCAAATTTTAGTATAAAAGGCTAATTAACAAATAAAACTGTTGCCTCCCAAACAGTCTACAATACCCGACCTCCTTCATGAAATTCTTATCGAAATCATGGATTGCATTTTCGATTAAAAAGGGCTACTTTGGAAAGGTCGCAGTATAAATGATCATGCAGCTTAATCTCAATATTTTGTAATCCTGCGGGGATAGGTCTTCTGAATGAGCTTCACATCAGTCGACTGTAATATATTAATCATGCCCAGTAAAAATAATCACTTATGCACCATGAATTTTTTACATCGTTTTCCGAAGGCCTTATTAATTCTAACATACTTTACAGAAACCATGCGAATAGAACTCTTTCATGCAATTGTTTGGGAGGAAATTACATATTTTTCAAATATCCTACGTAGCCAAGGTTTGTCTTTCGGTCCTATAATGTTTTGAATTGTCAGATTTTGAAGACTGCAAAAACATCCATTTATCCGCCTTTTAATTTGTTTGTTTATTAATGTCGTTTGCAAAATATGCAACATTGCCTACATTCATCGAGAGGTTTTCTGATTTTGATATGGCGTCCTCTTAACGTTATAGAAAATATATTTGATTGCCCTATTAGTGAGCGTATATAGTATGCAGTTCTGAAGTCCTAACTGTAATTTCAACCGCTGATCGGGTTCAACATTATTTAGGAATCGAAATCGTTTTCTCGACCGGAAGACATTCTTTCTTCAATCGTACCCTTCAAAGAAGTGATTTGCCACCGAATATGTGCAAGAAATAATATCTTATTTATGTTTTCTATAAAATATATCGGCATTTTAAAGGGGTACAAAAATCATGGGAAAGATCCATACTGCATAGGTATTCGTTTTGTAATTGAAAAATATTTCTGCGGACGACCGAAACAAAGCTCATTCAAAGGCGAAACTGAGATATAACCCCCCCCCCCGTTTAGTCGAAAATAAGTCCCTACATTTCAGTTGAAGTTTTATGAAATAGACGAGCTACTATTTATTTCGCCCTTTCACATACTGCAGGAGATCTGCATTCGTAAGGCTATGTTTTCTTCTCTAAAGAAGCGTGAAAGCGCAGACTAACACTGAAAAATCAAAATGGTGGATGAGGCAAGATTTAAATAAGATCAGACGTCATCTGTCTAGGGGTTCTTGAAAGATACAACTGCCGACAACAATTTTCCTTATATACCCTTGGCATCATTCAACCGCCTGCGTGGGCTGAATATGTTTAGCTTAACAGCTAATTCAACTCATCCGTTGTGAGTGCTACTGTTATGAGACTTTTACGCTACTCTAATGACGGCCACAGAATATGAGTTCGGAACCAAATTGGCGAATAGTTGTCTCAGTGCATAATATAAAAGACCCGGTACGCCCTTGGGCATTTTCAACCGGTAAAGATGAGTAGGTGGTGGTGGTGGTGAATGTCTGGGATTGAAATTCAGACGGAAACTGATCCTTACTTGGTTTTTTGCCCTTGTTGGTGGCAATTTCGGATGGCAACGGTAGGCTGAAGGCTCCCAATAATCAACGATTAGCCATTGTGACCTGTCTTACGAGCAAGGTGCTACTGAGGGTTTTACGAGTGGAGCATATACATGTAAGATAAAGTGCAAAAAATGAGGAAAGTATGTGATGTATTTGGCTTTTTGTCGTAACACTTTTAATACGCTGACATAGCAAGCAAAACGAAGCGGGGTAACGGACAAAATAAACAATAAGCAGCGTTTAAAGAATAAACTAATTTAAGTTATCTGTCAATCAATAGTTTGCATCGGGACAAGTAGCCAAGCTAAGTTTAGCCAATGAGAGTGAATAAAAAGGTGTGTGGTAGTCAATCGCAATGAAATTTAGTGTACGGTATTGCAATGTCAATGAGCGCCATGCCAACGATATGTGACTAACTCAGATCTCGTAATGGAAATCAAAAAACGTAAGTAACAAGCCAACTCCTTTAGTTGGTCTGTATGATCTTAGTCAATGAACGAACTAGATATAAAAAAATTTCAGGTGTTAATTCGGAGTCACTAAAGGTTCAAAAGCGTTATCTGGCGGAATAATCTGTCCTCAATTGGCTACGTTTTTCTCAATACTGCAGGTCATTAGCGGCGAAAACCAAAAGAATTGGTCCAATTCAGTCACATCCTCGAAGTAAAACCGAAGAAATATTAAAGCAAATGAATTTGGAGTAGATGTTGGAGTACTGCCAGAAGAAACAACTTCTGCCGACTGCAGTAAGATGCAAATGCAGGCAGCAAATGAAACAGCAAGTGCGATGGTTCAACTCAGATGGACGTGTATTCACATGTGTCCGGTGTCAAACAAGGCCAGTGATAGGTAACGGTAAGGCGAAAAGCAACGTCACGATGACGAGTTGAAGCTAAACGATCACTTCTTAACGCTCTGGGCTAAGATCCTGGCAGGTCGACCCCCGAAAGTAAACTCCTTGTTTAGAGGAGTAAAGAATAAAGCACGAGTTGCGTAAAAAAGTATAGCAGACATTGTTTGTACTTGGGGGCCTTCATCCTTTATTTTCCTTTTTTCAATCTCCCAGTAATTACCTGCACCTCTTGTATGGGCACACATAATTTCATACGTCCACCGTCGTTGTGTTACTTGTCTCCTTCGCAGCAAAGCAAAGAAACGCCATTAAATATTCGTAAGAATCGAAACATAACGATATGATTCGCAATGACAGTCCGGCGCCTAGCGAGTGGAAAGCCCTTACAAGCAAGGGACGTTGAAGTTAGGTTAGGTCATGCGTCAGTGAATACGGCGTTACTGAACGACAAGAAAAATGGCCAAGCCAAGGAGGTCCGAGGAACCTTCCAGTCCCTGCGCATAAGGAGGAGAGGAATTCAGTCACATCGGCCACCCCCAAATAAGTCGGAGACACGCAAACAATTTGGACAGGTCTCCATCGCCGGAGTGCTCTCTACTCCTATAACCGCAAAAATGACATCATGTGGCACAGTTCTCATAAACAAAACAAAGACCGACTGCGGGGTACTCCAAAGACTGATCGGTACGCCGACGAAGTGACACACTGAAGAGTGTGTGTGTGGTGATGTCAGGTCTGAGCGATGGTGGCGAGTGGAACCGAAAAAACATCCACCTGTAAACCTACTTTGCTGCTCGTGGAGATTTAACTAGGTCTGAATAAGGTCTATTTGTTGCCAGGCAATTCAGTTCAAGAAAGTCTACCGGAGCTCAAGGACATGGGCAGACTTACAGTACTGCGGAATTGCTGCATTTGCAAGGTAGAGGGCCTGAAACAGTCTGGTCAGACCCGGACGGTCTTAAAACAAACAGCATGCAAATCGTAAGGGTTCGTTTTCGAGCCCGCAATTTGCCTGGCTCGGTCCTTATTTGTGACGCATCCGTTGAATTTTATATGCCTGTCTGCCTGTAATCGGGATGCCATCTAGACACTAGGACGACAGTAACAAAAAGAATTAAAGACTCAACCGTTGTTTAAAAAATCGCGATGGTGGTTCCTAAGTACCGTTTTATTGCTCTTTGCAGCTTATTGGTTTTTGGGTTATAAAGCTCACCAGCCTTGGGCCATTTACATCACAGGTTAAAAAACCGCATGAATACCAGAGAACAATCAAGCGAACAGTTCAGAAGCTATTCAGTGCAGTACATGGAGTAAGGTCTCCGAAACATGCTTTTTGGGTCTCAATGAACATTCGAGTCGAAGAAAATCAACTGCATGAATAGACATGAAATTTTCTTTTAAGGTTTTTAGGATTTCATGCGGTTGGTGGTTAAAGTAATTAAAGTCTCTTACATTCCCAGAACGCTTTGCATTAATCATGCTGAATCCGTGGAATAGACGTCGAAAAGGGAGAGTTTACTCACGTACGATTGAGAAGGTGATTGGTAGGAAATATAATTAGGAGTTCTGTCGTAAATAATAGCAGCAGCGCTTTTAACTGAACAGCCTGCAGGTCACCTAAGCAAGATAGGCGATAACAAAAAATAATTAATTGTTTTCAGTTAATCAAAAATATACTTTTTAGATTTTCCAGCTGAGGGAAGTAATATTGCAACTACAACAGCATGCATACATAAGAAACTGCGTGGAATGATCCTATCAAAATAATTTCAACCAATGAATACTTTAGGGACTAATTGTACATGGTATCACAGGCTTTATACGAGAACAATACATTAATGGGAAAATATGCAAAAATTAAATACCAGAGATTTTCACAGGCAAATTGATGCATCTTTTGAAAATTATTATTTTGAAAAGTTACAGGGCCACCTACTGGAGAAGTCTCAGGACTCAATTTCTTTCATGTCCCTGTTCGACCTAATCTTATTGTCCTTTCCCAATTGGGGGGCGGCAGTTTACTAATTTCCGTCAATGTCTCATGTGTTTCCGAACGCACTTAATTCACGTTAGAGATGGTCGAGTGGGCCTCTTACAAGCAAGTCGGGATTTGCATAACATGTCTTTAATTCACCTGATAATTAGCAAACGCTCATAAAACGAAAATTTCCTCTACCTGGAACAGAAATCTTTAAATATATCGTCCGACATACCAAAATGGACTTAGAATTGAAGCTCTGATAAACTGAAAACGATCAAAATAACCAAAACAAAGAGGATCGAAAGGCCTCGCAACTGGAAATGTTTCATTAATTATTTGCTTTTGATCATGGGTAACGCCATATGAACAATAAAACTCGGAGTCGCGAAAGGAAGTGCGCGTTTTTTAGAAAAGTTAGTTGTGTTTAGGATCTCCGCGTGGGTGCTTTGACGCCGCAAACAAATAGGTTCACCGTTGCCACAACTGATGCGTCTAACAAAGGTGACGTGCACGTGAATTAATGTACAATAGATGTGCTAACTCACAAAATGTTAACCGAAATTCTGAAGTGCGTTTTGGACTCTAAAAGATCACTTAAACTGAGTCGTTATATTAATCCCTGCACAGCATTATCCAGTAATTCTTCAGTTACTTCGGTATGTGGGCTTTCGAACGAACTTTTCTAACCCGCCAGCAAAGACTACACTCTGTAAAAATTACTGCGCACAGAGTATAAAAGTTTCTCATTGATTTTAGATGCCCTCATGAGTTAAAATATATTTAGTAGAAAAGATGCACAAACTATTCCTTCTCTTAAGTATTTAGTAGAAAGTTACATCTTCTTTAAATTGTACGCTTGGACATAGGTTATAAATTGGCTTTAAATTTTCCATTTTGTGGGATTTTTAAGACCTCTCAATGTCCCTTTACAAAACACGGTGTCTCCGAGTTTACTAGTATTGTTTTTAAAATTCGTAATATAGCTCAAATCAACTGCTAAATTTCATGAACTTTATATAATCTTCCCTTTAAACCGTATAGAAATGTATAATTTTCTATAAAAAAATATATACCCAGTAGATTGAAAACCCTGATTTAGAATGCAACGGCAAATCGGGTCCAAAATTATTCGATAATGGAAAAAGTTTTAAACTGAATCATCTCCTGTCTTCAAGCATAAAATTTGAAGACGACGTAGTTTTCTACTAAACAAGTTGGCAAATGAATATTTTTATGCATGTCGGTATCCTGAAGTAACTGAATTACTATGGGATTAATATTACAATCTTACTTAGGTACTCGTTTCCAGTCGAAAACTCATTTTAGAATTTCGGTTAACATCTCATACGTTATCACATTTGCCGTATGGCAAAGCAGGATTCCGCTGCACCCTTTGCATTCTCTGGCTTTGGAAAAGAAAAATTCGCTGAGGACAACCGCGGCTTTTGAACGAGCTTCTTGCTGACTGTCCGTGAAAAGGAAAAACAGTAAGAAAGGATCATTTACCGGATGTATGAACTTTGTCCATTGAATTTCACTTGCCCTTTATATTTAAATGCACTATATGGAAAACATACACAAAATATTGTTCCTTGCACTCATTTGGTAGGACATTAAGTTTTCTCTGAAGTTATTATTAATTAAATGGCATTACCTGGTTTTATAAGTTTTTTTAATTTGCGAATTAGATTAAAATGTGCGTTCTGTCGCGCTTTCACTCTGGGTTTCCAAATTACAAATGGTATGCTTTGTGTAAGGAGGATCATGTATCGAGATAGGCTGTTAAGTAAACCCATATGCAGTCTATACAATTATACAATGAATGAAGGCAGCATTAAAAGGTTGTCAGACATGTTCATTTTTGATGCGACGTTTTACAGATTTAAAAATGTCGCAATTACAATTCGTCTTAAAACCGAAATACACAATCTGCTTGTGCTGCATACAGTAGGTGAGCTTACTCATGAAATGTCAACCAAAATAACGAAATGCGTTTTTATTTCAAAAAGATTAATTAAAAGGGTTGTAAGGCTAATCGCTGTGCAGCGTAATTTTATAAAGGCCCAGTTACCTCGGGATGCCGTCTTTCAAACGAACTTACTTCCGACTGCATATATAGACCACACTCTGTTCAAAGTGACTGCTTAAGTAGCATACATTTTTTTCGTTGATTTCTGATGCCCTTAAATATTTAATTATATCTCATGGAAAACATGCATAATAATATTCATTCTTTTGTTCATTCGGTAGAAAATTACTTCTTCCAAGTATAGGTCTGAAGGAAGGGTACAATTTGCTTTTCAAAAACGTTTCCAATACCCTAATAATTTTGAACCTTAAACCGCCGTTGCACTTGAATCTAGGGTTTCCAAACTACGAGTCGTATATTTTCCGCGGAAGGGGAACCATTCATTTCTCCACGGTATTAAAAGAGGACTATGTGGGTTTCATAAAATTTAACGGTGGACTTGAAACATATTGTTAACTTTGCAAGCCACCTTAGTTAGGGAAAAGACTGAATTTCATAAACAAACATTTTACGGTATTAAAAAATCTCACAATTAGAAACTTCTTAAAAACTGAATCATACCCTCCCGTCCAGTATAAAATTGGAATAAAACGTGATATTTTACAGAATATGCAAAAGAATGAATATTTTTATACATGCTTTCCATAAAATATAATTAGGTTTCTAAGGACATCGACAATCAATGGAAAAATCTATGCTTAATAAGTAGTCATTTTTACACAGTGTAATTTTTGCATGCAGCCACAAAGAAGCTCTTTCAAAAGCCGGCATTCTGAGGGAACTGAATTATTATAGAACTACGCTGCATGACGATTAGTTTTCCAGCCCTACTTAATTAATCTAATTGAAACGAAAATTCATTTCGGGTTTTGGTTGTCATTTCACGAGTTAGTCTACCTATTGTATTTAAATAAGACGTAAATTGCCATCAAATGTGTACATAAAAAAGTATTTTATTTTCACGTTTTCCATAAAATACGGTTACATTTATATAGGCAGTAACCACAAATGGGAAGAATTTGCTCTTTATAATATATTATTTTTTACAATGTGTACTTTTGCAGGCCGCTGGAAGACATTTCATTCAAAAGCTGACAATTGGACGTGACTGAGGACTCTTGGGATTTTATTTCTACTTGAGTGGTCTTTATGAATCAAAAACAAATTTCAGAATCTCGCTGAATATTTCGCAAGATTGTACGCTGGAATAAAGTCGTGGTCCAAAATATAGTTCTGTAGAAGTCTGGGGTGCCGCAGGGGCCATATTTAGGAAGCACGTCCTTCTACTTTTACGAAAACTGTGGCCGGAAAATGCATTCGAAATTGTTGGCACAGTGCATCGTCGGCAAACTTACCGTCGCTTGTGGGTAAAAATGGACAGCTAAAAAGCTGTGCAAATCAAGACCCCATCACCGTACCTTCTTTTTGTCTGCCAGAGCGACCCAATGCAGTCGGACAGCCAGGAATATCTGTTAATCTTTTAGCAATTTAACGGCAGACCGACTAAAAACGAGGGCTGCTCTCCTTGTTAGTAAACGGACACACCACAAAATAGACATTGAAGCTTTCTGGAGTTACGGTTCTCTAATTAGGGAATAGGATGAAATGTGACTGCCGGGCCCTCTATCTTCTGAAGGAGGACCTCAGCCACTGCGATGCTGGAACGAACTGGCTTTCTCCGTATCCACATCATACCCGGGCATAAAACAGCACATTAGTTTGCCTGCTCAAGCGACCATTCTGCGACGACTTCACCACAGGCGCCTGCGTACAAACGTATAGTTACAAGACCACCACGGGAACCTTCCTCAAACACCTACAAATCAACCCCAAAATCAGAGGAGACCCTGGTGGTGATCGAAAGGCCAACTGTTGAAATGACTGAGGCGGTCATCTTCGAAGCCAACTAAGCAGCTTCTTCCAAGACATAATTAGTCTCGAGATTTTCAGTCGTCCGTGATTAATGACACAAGCATCCAAAAGCTGTCATTGCTTTCACATTTCCAGTGAGCCTTCCGGGCATAGACCAGACTTGCTGCGGCCTTTATGGCATTCTTACCTTTACGGTATCAATAAGAACATGTACCTACCCGTGTTATATATATTAGCCAGGGGACAATTCTGCCGGATAGGAATGCGACATTCTGACTCGTAAACTTTCATAAGGAGCCGCGCCTGGAACAAGTAGACTCGATCTTTTATTAAGCTAGATAGCAAATCATCAGGTCGTTCTGCTGATACAACTATTTTCGATGAAAAAAACACAAATATTCGTATCATACTGGCAATTTTGAACGAGAATTTCAATTTGAATGACAGGAATATCCATCCATAGTTGGGGCAGATTGAGTCACGCAACAATCAGGATGTAACTATTGATTTCTGTGTCTTATAAATTATTACGGACTCCATACTGTCGGAGAAATTCCCTAAGGAATAAAAGAATCTGACTTAGTTAGACAAACTGTAAACTGTCATGCGTAACAAGATTACTTGCCGCCAGTTAGTCTCACATAGGGCTTTATGATGACGTGTGTGGTCTCATTGTTGCTCGCGCCACAGTCCCCTCTGAAGAACCCTTCTGTGACACATTACACTCGATACTGGCTGTCACATCCGAACTAAAGACATTTCGTCTCACGCACGAACCAGTTCGGATCACAATTCGGTGGCGGTAATGTACGCCATCAAATGTTGAATTTCGATGCTGAGGTGTGTGTTGTTTGCGTCTGAGTGGCTGCACACAGATGTTACATAAATCTCTACTTTACTGTTCTTATTAGTAGAGTAACATCACCAGTGGTAAACCGTAACGTATCATCCATGTCTCCTGAGAGAGCTAGTTAATGTGGCCTCAGAACTTCATGTTTACAAGTACATCATAGCTCAACAAATCGGTCAGTTTGATGACCGAACACTGACTAACAAAATCGCGCAAAATTAAATTCGACGTCCAGGGCAAATGAAGACATCCACACTGTGCCGCAAAAGGAAACCAACTCCGTTTGATTTCAAGTACAAATTCTCATTCATGCACATTAGGTGAAACAAGATGTCTTTAGCAGTCTTTGTTCCAACGAAAGATAATATACCGATCTTCAAAGTTGCTAATTTTTACAGAAATTCAATGTACAAACGTGATCAATCTTTGATGCTGGGCCCCAGGGTTCCGTCGGCCTGAGTCTTGGTTCTTTTCAAAATTATGTGATCTTGGCCATAACAATCACCTGTTTATTTTCTGTTATCAGAGGAATTACAAACCTGGAATGCTTGTTGTCGTAGCTTTTTGGGCTTTTGAATGTCACTTTGACGTCCGCAGACCCACGGCTCAAATCCCCCCAGTTGACCAAGCAGTACGTTTCAAATTCACCTAGAGTACTGCTCTTTGTCCAGAGATATTATTTATTGGCACGTAGGACTAACTACGGCAAATAAAGTAACTTCCGCAGAAATCAATGTGGAATTTCCGGTTATCATTTAATCTGGTCAATTTCTCCATAACAACGGACCCCTCGAAAATTCTAAGTACTAGGGGTGAAAAATTAATTTTATGATTTACCTTGTTTAATTGCCGAGGACACTAATGCGCGAACTTGGAGTAAACCTTTAGAAACAGGCCTTTTCAGACACAGTCCGAAGTTTGATATGAATATTTGAGCTGAAATAAATCAGCTACCGCGGAATAACCGCCTAATATTCACAAACCGCCAACAGGCATCCAGTAGTATAGAATTGTGTCATGATTTACCGTACTAACAACACAGGTATTAGCTAAAAGCCCAGGCACGCGTGTTTCGCCGATCTTATGCCGCTGCCTGACGCAGCAGCTATTTCTTCAATCTTTGAGCTATTAGCTCGAACATTTCTCCTTTTGTGGCTGGAAGAGAAATTCGGGAGATAAATTACAGGCCCTAGTCACAAGATCTGGCCATTTGTCTACATTAGTTAATTTTTATCACCGATTAGTCTAACGCCAATTAATTATATAAGTAGAGCTGTCGTTTTCACCCATTTCGCAACTATTGACAACCACCTGTTATATAAATATGTCTAACTGGATCTCTAACCGAGTGGGTCATACGCTTGGGAGTTTTGCAGGCGTCTCTTATCAAGTCTTCCTGTCTCAAGATTGCTCCGCACTGAAGGAATTTCCCAGTGTTCGTCGGGATAGTTTGTATTTAACGT
The DNA here is from genome assembly GCA_902702965.1 of Spirometra erinaceieuropaei. Taxonomy (NCBI): domain Eukaryota; kingdom Metazoa; phylum Platyhelminthes; class Cestoda; order Diphyllobothriidea; family Diphyllobothriidae; genus Spirometra; species Spirometra erinaceieuropaei. The sequence continues at coordinate 1,065,422 of CACRXP010000068.1, forward strand.
AATATGCACTATTCTGAAGATGAACATTGTTAGCCGCTGCAGAAGGAGATTGTCTGCGTGAGAGTTAATATTTTACCTACATCCAGGCAGTAAGAAAAGCCGAACTCACAACGTTTTAGGCATTCTTCGTCCCATCTTCTAAGGCGTTTTCCTTGCGTGTAGAGAACTGTATTTCCTTTACTCCTACTTCTCGAGGGCACACTATCATCGCCCGCAGTTAACCATATCCTTTCCCCCATTTTCTCTTGTATGAGTTTGATAATGTCGCATTCAGTCGATCTTTGTAAATGTTCCGCCTCTCTATAAAGAAGTTTGCTTGATGACAAAGCCCTGAGTTTGAATACCAATTAACTTTGTGGTTGGAATTCCGTAGTAAATACAGATATCCCCATCCTGTCCTCAAATGTGCTTAGGCCAAGAAATTCCAATCCTGTGTAATCTCAAGTCGGACGCTTTAATTTGCTCGGAGTGCGTAAAAAGAGACCTTTGACAGTCCTCTTTTTTTAGTCAACTCTAACAATCCGACCATGAACTCGGGCAAGTTTACCGACAAGTTGATAGGCAAATGTGACCAATACCCGACTTTCTAATTGATCCCAGTCGTGTTTTTATTAAAGTGCATCAAATCTGTCTAAAAAAGTCACCATTTCTTCACTGCCTTCAAAAACATCCTAAAGCCAGTATCTCTAATGGTGTAGATTTATGTACTGACGAATATCAAGTCGCGATCCCGATGATTGTGGTTCGTGCCGCATAAGAGCTTCAGGTTTCTAAACCGTTTAACCGTCGATAGGCCAGATGGAAACTTGAAGGAACCTCCCTGACGGGCAGTGCAAATGTCAAAATTAACACAATTTCATCAAATGTATTGTCCCCGTCCTCAGCCAGTCATACGCAATCCCGAAGTATGCAACACCTGAGGCTCGATCCTGCGGCCTGTTTGTTAGAAGTCCAAACCACTGAACCACGGGCTTGTTGTCCTGTCATTGGATTAATTTCTGACGCAGGCAGAAATGCAGTCAAAAACAAAAGGGGTTGGAACGACTATATCTGGTATACTAACCGTCGTCAGTCAGCCCTATCCGACTCCAGCTTTAAGGGACCTGGGACTCGAACCCGAATTCTTTGCTGATTGTTGGGCGTTTTCAAGATCAGCGCTCGACCATTGAGCCACTGGACCGTTGTCTTGTCTGTTATAATCGGCGACATTCGCTATCCTACGATGAGTGTGCACGATCAGTTTAGGGGACATATCCGTTTCGTTGCGCTCTGCGGCTACTACAATCACACGGAGACAGCTAATTACAGTAAATGTGCTATCTTATGAAGTATCAGTTGAAATTCTTAAATTTATCTTTGATTAGAAAAAATTACCTAAATGGGGTTGTAAAACTAACCGTCGTGCAGCACAACCACAATATACAGTAGGCGGGCTAACTCATAAAATGTCAACCGAAATTGCGAAATGCGTTTTCGTTCCGAAAAGATTACTTAAGCAGGGTTGTGAGACTAATCAGTCTGCACCATACTTCACTTACCTCAGGAGGCCGGCTTTTGAACGAACTTACTTCCGGCTGCATAGAAAAACTATACTCTGTAAAAAATGACCACTTAAGTAGCATGCAATTTTCTTATGCATTTTTGACGCCCCTAAATGTCCAATTATAGTCCATAGAAAACATGCATAAACATATTTATTCTTTCTCTCATTCGGTAGAAAATTACGTCTTCTTCCAATTTTATACTCGAAGGAAGGGTAATATTCGATTTTCAAAACCTTTTCAAATTCCCGGATAATTTTGAACCCGCTCTGCCGTCACACTTGCATTCAGAGTTTTCAAACTACAAGCCATGTATTTTCCGCATACGGAAGCCCATACATTCTTCTACGGTATTAAGAGGACACCATATGGAGTTTATTAAATTTAGCATCGGATTTGATACATATTGTTAACTTTGCAGGCCACATTGGTTAATGTAAAGACATGAGGATTTATGAACGGTCATTTCACATTATTAAAAAGTTTCACAATTAGAAACTTTTTAAAACCGAATTATGTCCCTAGTTCGTGTATAAAATTGAAAAGAAACGTTCTTTTCTACTGAATGAGCTGGAGAACGAATATTTTTGTGCATGTTTTACATGAAATATAATCAGACTTTTAGGGGCATTGAAAATCAGTGAGGAAAATGCATTCTACATAAGTAGCCATTTTTTACAGAGTATGGTTTTTGCATGCAGCCAAGCGGTAGTTCGTTCGAAAGCCGGCATCCTGTGGTAACTGAAATATTATAGAATTATGTTGCAGACTGATTAGTTTTACAACCCTACTTAATTAATCTTTTCAACACAAAAAAGCATTTCAGAATTATGGTTGACATTTCATGAGTTAGCCCACCCACTGTATTTCAGGGAGGTCAGGAAGCCGGCTTTGGAGCGAGCTTCTTTCTGCCACCCGTATTAACTACATCCTGTAACAAGTGATCGCTTAGGTAGTACGCATTTTCTCTATTGCTTTTCAGAACTTTAAGATATTAGAGTTAGCGGAGACTTTGTTTTTCAACACGTCTAGGAAAGGCGGTTTGTAGCCAGTCTTTCAAGATAAAAAAGCATTGCCCCTAAGTAGTCTCTCCCACTTTGGTTGCTGCTCTTATTTGACGAAATCGAGCAACTGAGTCCACTGGATCCTACTTCACGCTCTCTTCACTCTGCCTGAATTATTTACTCACTCACCAGCCACCCTACAAGCCAGATAATGGACACTTTTGTTCCTGTAAAGTTACGATCAGCATAATTAAACAAATTTCTTCTTTGTTTTAATGAACCGAATTTCGCGCAGCTTAAAATGGAAAGAATGTGTCTAATGCCCGCATCTATCCATTAAAGCATCCTTTCGCTCCCACTCCCTCCCTCCTCATATTCTGACATTCCGTCTCAGTTTTTACGGATTTTAATTGATTTTTCTAATCACTGGCATGTTTTGTTCGACCCTTTCCCCGTATAAATGTACTGATCTGGCGAGAATTTATCGAAAACAAACGTTTCTTCGCCGACTAATTTCCTGCACATAATGGTGCCAGTTGGTACTCATGAAATTATCTGTGTTCGATTGTTAAAATTAACTCGGATGAATTAAACGCATCCTCAACTCAATTCAAAAATGTGGGTTACATGATTGCATTTCATATGATTTTAATTTGGAATACTCTTTCTGTATCATACAATGATTCATACTGCGTTTTTTTATGAACCTGATGCGCGGCCCTAGTGAAATCCACTTAGATGAAGTACTTAATGAAAGTAACTGCGTTCGATAACAGAAGGCACGGCGAAGTTAAAAAGGATTAAATGCCTTTGTGCTCTTCATAGCTAATTTAAAATTTCAACTCGCAGTTGCTAGCCAAACTGCACTCCCTGGGTTACTTAAAATAACGGTAGGTATTAGTGGAAATAGCCGTTTTTCCAACCTGCTGCCCAGGTAATGGATTGATCTTATCGTGTTTTTCTCATTTGGGGGCGACTGGGTTGGGAAAAATGACCGCTGTAGTCGAAAGTCGGAGAAGTGCAGTCTAGTGAGCACAAAGTAAATTTGGCCTGGATGGGGCCGTGTTTGTATTTGGAACCGCTAGTTTACTCCCCCTTCTTCAACCTTTATTTAACCTCATGTGGAGCTGCGCATTTTCGGTGACTGGCCTAAAAACCCAAAAGAACTGAGACCTCTTTTGCATCCAAGTTTCACTGATGTCTGCCGACCACGCATACTAGTCGCTAAGTTTTCGCAGACAGTTTGCAAGAACCGTATGCCTGACATGGCCTTCGAAACACGTTTTGCTTCGTCAAGACCGATATCCGCCTTTCCACATTCAGGACTTGGATATTATGTTTAGACCTTGGCTTTTGCAAGTTGATTAGCTGTGAAAATCCGTCGTCAGGCTGTCAGGTCCAGGTAAAGACATATTTTATAGAGTGAACTGGGGAAATTTGGGTGTGTTCGTCTACATTTCCGGACTTTTTAACGATGTTCTGGCTCGCACAAACGGAAACATTTTAAGTGACGTAATCTTTAGACAAACATCAATGGAATCTTTGAAAAAGCACCAAAGTGGTTAAAGTAAATGGCAGTGGTTACAAATGGTGACCGGATAAGCAGTCTTCCCTTTTGGAACTTAATCGATTTACAATGCAAGACGTTAGATTATTCCGCCCAGTTACATTCTCTAAATGATAAAAATGGTATTCTGAAACTGAGTCTGCCTTTTCGCTACAACATTCATCCATGAATGTGCGGAACGGATTAAAGTGGAAAACGAGTTAATATTTTTAGTCATACTAATGACGCCGACTTAGCATTAAGACTTCTTAGAAGGTTAAGTTTTCTTGATAGCCTTTCGGTCAAAAAATAGCGAAGTGTCATTTTTGTCCACTCAGAAGTAATTTCGCTATTACCATTTTGTGCCCTGCTTTCTGATAACTACTGCAAGGTAAACTTTACAATTTCACGAACTATCGTCTGCCGGAAACTCACCTCTGTTACATTACGCGTGTATATATCTTACTTTTTGATAAGAGAACCATTCAAATCACAATAAACCGTACTAATAATGAACAAGAAAGTTGGATACGACGTAATCTGTCTTTGCATCGATTCCCTCTCAGCTGCAGCCAGTATTTACAGTTGACGTGTTACCTCACAAAATATTAACTTGCATTCTGGAATATGTTAACGAGCCAAAAAGATTGCTTAAGTAGGGTTGTGGTATTGATCATCGTGCAGCCTCATCCCGAGGTATTTCACCTATAACAGATTGCCAGCCTTTGAACGAGCCTCCTTTCGACCGTCCACAAAATCTACACTTCGCAAGGAATGACTGCTCACGTAGCATGCACCTTTCGCATTGGTTTTCAACACCCTTATCAAGTTAAACATCATACAAATTACACACAAAAAATAATTTTCATGTACTTATTTGACAATAAATCACACAAAATTAAAATTAAATGCTTAAAAAGGAGGTTGCTCTATTGTAAAAAAAGACCTTTTCAGACCACAGGCAACCTAGAGCCCGACCTGACGTTACACTTGCCCCCATGCTTTTCAAACTGCAAACTGCATTATTCTCGTTTATGGAAGCTCATACGTTTATTTACGCTGTTAGGAGGATATCATATAGGGCTAATAAAGTCCAAATTGCATGCGGACCATTTCGTCCACTTTATGGGCGGTATTAGTGAATTGACAGACTTGATGCTTTTTGAATGAACATTTTATGGTCGAAAAACATCTGACAGTCAGGAGCTTTTAAAGCTGAAATCTCCACTTTCCTCGAGAAGGCAGCTTTAAGAGATCGACATTTGCTACCAAAGGTCTAAAAGAATAAATATTCTATACGCCTTTTCTACAAAGCATCCATATTTGAAGTTATAAGGACATCATAAATTAATGCGAAAAATATTTTGTACATAAGTAATCATTTTTTGCAAAACATGGTTTTCGCAGGTGGTCAAAAAAGAAACTCGTCCAAAAACCGGCATTCCGTTTTCACTGAAACGTTATGAGATCATGACTCAAGGCAATTAATATCACGGCCACACGTAAGTAGTTTTTCGGGTCACTTTTGGCTAACATTGCAGGAAATAGCACGTCTATGTTAGCTTGATGACTTGTTGTGTCTGGATGCCCTATTAAGGGATTTTCTTTTATCGTCAAAAAATCTAAAAACGATGCGTTTGCGGTCATTTAAAAAGATAAGGCAGTCAGTGTGGGACTGACTGGGTGTCAGATGTGCTGTTTTTGTCGTTTTCTCAGACAGCCGCACCCAACTCATGTATTAGGTGTGTATTCTAAAGAACCTCCTTATATTTTTAACTTGGTCGGATGAACACTCTTGAACACTGTAAACATCTGATTGAAACCTGATATGTAGTTCGTCTGAACGGCAGTGTCGGGCAGAAAAACATTTTAACTGTGTTTTGACGGGAAAAGAAGTGACTTTGTCTAGTAGGACACATGTGAACTATTTTTAATGCGTTTAGGTGGCAAGACCGTTTGACAGAGTCCTTTCTAAACCGATACATGAATTGTGAGCAATTCTTCTCAGATGGTATGTTGTACAAAAAAATGCGATTCACCTAGAGAATTTCAGTAATCTCTGATCGCAATTTACGACGAGAAATTAGATTTCGAAGCCTATTTTGCTCCTTCTAACTAATTAATTCCGGATATGTCAGTTTTTTATACGGCTGTGATCAGAAGTATATATTCTATTTTCTGTACATAACAAGGAATGTTTCGATAGTTTAATATATTTTCTGGGCTTCCTGTCCGTCCACAACCTTTTTAGAAGTCATTTGGGCAGGATTTGGTTGCTCAGGGAAGAAGACACAATTGGTAAAATATGAACTTTATATGCCTGACGTTTCTGTTTCTTGCCCAAACCCATCTTTAGAGACAACATCTTAAACAGCTAATTCATGCATAAGGGACTGCAGCATCTATAGGATGCAGTCGCTACCGTTGCTGCACAACTATCAAAGTTATCACTTCCTCCCCAAATCGAGGACGCCTGCCCTTGGTTCGACACCTGCTTGATGACCCGCGTTCCAGTGGTTAATCGACGCAGTTTGGAGTGATGGCTACTCCGTCATCTGGCTTAATGGCACTGGTACTGGAAACAGTGCTCTTCTGTGTGCTCTTAGCATGAATAATTACTCTACTCGAGCTGCATTTACAGGAAGGGAAAGGTCAATGTACTTTTAATTAAAAGAAAGCTATGAACCCCGAGTCAGACAGCTTGCAGTCCCCACGACTGGTCTCCCTGTAAGAATTTTCGCCTTGCCGCATTTAAATATATGGCCGGGTGCTGTCGAATGTTGGATGTTTCATCTATGAACTGTTATGCCCCTACTGTGAAGAATAATTTTATTACTTTAACACCACGGAATTAATGGCCCTCACAAAATGACGACAGGGCTATGGTATTTTAAACTTCTAGGTTTATATACAAACAGTGCCTCTTGATCGAAAGTGTAGCTGCTCGGCTAGGGGGACGCACCATGACCGTCACAATCATTAGACTAGGGAAGACGAATTGATGAATTTGAGTGGGAATTTTGCAACGAATGGCTTTGACAACGTTTGCTATTTGTGCACAGAACACGTCAAGGTCACCAATTTGCGCCAATATGGGCGCTGCATGTGTCTTGAGCACCCAAATCGTCAGGGTAAGTCTCATTTTGCGAGGTGAGATGTAAGACACCTGAAGAAAGTAGTAGCGGCGTGCAGATCTTTTAGTTGTTGTGGTCAGGGGCCAGGTGGGGACGTGTACTGGACGCGCCAAGTTATGCCTGAGTGATTTTATGTATGCACCGGAGCTAAATCGACTCTGTTTTTGGCTAGTGATCCGGACTGTATTGATTGTGGAGCAGACCGTTGAAGTTCAGCGTGGAAGGCTGTGCTTGCGTGGATGAACACGTTTCCGAGTTGAAGTCATTTGAGTGGCTGCAACGATGAAGTTAACAAAGTGCTCGATGAATTATTTGCTGCGCAGGGGGTAGGATGCCTATAGATGCATTTAACAAATATATGACATCCACCCGTGGTATTATGTACGTGTCCTTTTATCCCGTCAGTGAGCTGGCACCGTCCTCGTTGACTCTTCACACCGGTGATCACAAACCCGAAGAAATATCGAAACCAACGTTAACAATGAACGTTGCCTGGGTAATCCTGCCTAGTATGTAATTCCCTTGTTTCTAGTTCAATTTTCTTCAAAGGGTTTTCGTATATATATTCGACCGCATGAGGAAATATAGGGCTTCTTTCAGGAAATAAGATCCATTATTAGGAGACCAGTTACCTTTAGACCCTGACTACAGCTGACCTGTCTAAACTTTCCCTTAGTAATAGCAGTCCAAATGGGCGCAGATGTCCTAATCCCTGTCATCCTAAGATTTGCACTCACATCCGATGGTTCATAAATGTATTGATGTTTGTGGGAAATTCTCACAATTTTGGACATTAAGAGGTTTTTTACCTTTGAGATTCACATTTATCTGTCGTCAAAAGATATTTGTTTTTGTCGCTTTTGCTCTCGGCAACTGCAAAGTCTGCAGTGCATCGAGACAGAATACTTTTTTTGGTGTAATAAGGGCTTTTCCTTACGGCTTTTGTACTCAAAAGTCGCATTTATTTGAAGGTGTTGTCTAATATAGTGCGAGTTAAGGCAGTTTCTATACCCAAGCTTGGAGCCATTCAGTTGTTCTTTTTAAATAGTATTGTTGAAGGACTGGATTTTGACCTATGAATACTGTGGACGGGTATTTCCTCATTGGTGCATTCCAGGACTACCCAAATCATTGGCGTTTTAGAGTAAAGTGTCTTTTAAACGCAATGCGCAGGAAGACATCAATTTTTGCTCCAAAAAATTGCTGAAACGAAACACCTGTCTTAAATTACATGTAGTGAAAATACAAATTTGTTCCACGCAACTTCAGAGATGCGAAGAATTTTGGACGGGATTTTTTAGTAAAGGCTTAAGGCTTAGGCTCTGATATAAGTAACCCTCCGGCTCTTGTAGGCAAATCACAGCGCTCTGCGACATAATGGTAAAACATGTTTGAAGGGGATTCCTGTCATCTTTTATCGGCATGCTAACATCTGCCCAAATCTCTTTACCCCTGTGACATTGTTTTCTCAATTACTTTCTTCCGACATACTTTCGTCGACAGTACAATCTCCATATATTTTCGCGACTATTGCTTTTTAAGACCGCAATACCAGTTTTCACAAACGAAATTTTATTGGTTTTTTTGCCGCAGTAAAACTGTTACTACAGGAAAATCGCCTTCTGTATTTTTTCAAAAGGGCACTGAAGGAGATAAAATAATTTATGCGCCTACATTTTACAATAGAAACACTTTATCTTTAAACCCCATCATATTTATGGTATCGGTGGTTAGGAGATCTGATTTGTGAGCTATTGTATTATCTGCAGGATTTATTTCTCTTAAAAATTACTAATAACAAGTTCTTAAGACCACTTACGTATGTGTACATAATAGATCTTAAATTCTGGTTGCCAAATTTCTCTCGGAGGATGGATTCAAGGACTTTTTCTGCAGACGAAGACAAATGAAAACATTCCTCCTTCTTAGCAAAGCAAAATATTGTACGGAAAAGTTGCTACTGAACTTTTTGAAAATCTAACCTGGGACCGCCCTAAGAAAAACCTAAAGACGCTCATCACACCCAATGATGGTGGCATAGTTATAGCGTTGTTGTTTATGATGACGATGATAATGACAACGACG
>CACRXP010000068.1:1076009-1092735 GCA_902702965.1 Spirometra erinaceieuropaei
CGAACGGGCAAAACTGTGGACGGATGGATGTGGGATGGCGGGTGGGAAGCGCGAACGTCGGCACATCATGTGTGTTGTATTGACGTTAATGGTAGCCTCAGACACATTTGCAGGACAATTTCACTGCTCGGACAACGTGGAGTAGACCATGCGTCTGCTGACGCTTACGCTTTGCTTTGTGTCTCCTTGCCGTCACCGTCTCTCGGCCTTACGGGAGTAGGGGGAGTTTTTGCGACGGGACCGTGTGGGCATGTTGTCCGTGCGCTACAATCATCAGGTCTTTCTCTTTTGACTTCACCTCAAATTCCCCGTGTCATTTGATGTGACCACGATATGGAAAATTCAGTTACCCAAATTCCGTCGTGAGGCGAGCCAGAATGTCATCAAAAACCTCAGACCCTCGAATCCAGGCCGTGGTTCCTATCCCATTAAACAGAGCAGTCCCGCAACGAGTGCCGGAATCCATGCCTCCTTCCCACTATCTACTATCTAACTACCTCAACTACCAACGGTATCTCTTCGCTCGATCCCAAAAATACCGACACGGCATGCGGATTTGCCGTCGAGGTGCAAATCAATAGCACGACAACTACCGTCTTTCTGCAGCCGCCACTGTTATCCTTGCCCATTCCCACCAGTCGCAACCGCCGACGTTGCCGATAACAACACCGTTGGTACGTTTCACTCTCACTCAACCTGACTAATTATTCGTCAATGGTAGCGGGGCGCACACCGGTCATTCCTATGGAACTCACTCACCCCGTTGTGCCTTGGGGCTCTCTCTCGAGCTCAACCGGCAGCCGCACAGCGGCATATGATACATTTTATTACCGACAATGCGCCCCCCCCCCCCACCATTGTATATTCCCGATCAAAACCGACAGGACAACTAGCCCGTGGCTTGGTGGTTAGAGGCGTTGGACTTCTAACTAACAAGTCACGAGATCAAACCTCAGGTGTTGCACATCTTGGAGTGGGGTATGACGGGCTGACGACGGCCAATAAGCCAGAAATGGCTACTCCAGTCTCCCCTGTCTTTGTCAGTGATAGCACTTTAACTATTCTTCCTTCGTTTGGCTTTTACACCCGAACTTCGGTCTGGGAAGGGAGCACTTGTGGTGACCCTACTCCGAGCGTCTGTCTCAACACTAGGCCTCTCGCAATTGTCTGCACGTGTGCACCGGGGCAGTCTAGCATTCGCCCACTCGGCCTTCAAACCGACCAATCAGCTTCAAGGCCGAGTCAGAGGTGGCCTGTCTTGATGCATTCCCTCACGAACACTCGGGACGCCGCTCCCCCCGGCGCCGGGCATGACCTCGTCCGGCTGCCAACTCTCTCCATCACTTCTGCCGGTTATTCTGTACAGGGTAAACAATCCTCCCAACTGGCGTCCACCAGCTCTTTCCGTTCGGGACAGTACCTGAAGGTCCTGGTGCCGGGGTCTCACCCGCGGCCTAGCCTGACGCGATAAGGTCACCGCTTGGTGACAGAAGAACGCAAAAGCGAACACTGAATGAAGAACGCATCTGGTGCCCAGATGGTGTCTTATTTCCAAATGTTTTGTCAACACGTTTGTTTGTAGGGCGCAGTGATGCCTTTTCTTCCGAAAACCCCCTTATGAGGGCAGATGGGAACTTAGGTACATGTATCGTTGCAGAGTCTGCGCCTTCACGCGTTCCCGAACAGCATCCAATTCCCCCCTAGTGACTGCCTAAGGTAAACCGACGTTGTCAGTTGAGTGCTACGAATATGAAACAGTTTTAAACTTTGTCGAACTCCAATTTAGGGATTAATCAAATCGTACCTCAAATGCCTGAACCACTCAAATGATGGCAGACAAAATCTGTAGCAGTGGTATGCCTCAATGACCGAAAAGATTAAAATAGTGTAATAAAACGACATGCAAAATAATGTGAGAAATTTGAAGTAGCAGAAAAATATCCCAATCAAAATGAATAAACACACTTGGCCCACAGGGCAGTATGCAAATATCACTGCCCGTGGCAAGTAGGTTCATTTTGGCACTTTTGTCAAGCTTGGAAACTAGACATATGTCCAAAGCATTCTGAGGGTTGTCTGTCCTCTTCAAATTCAGCTACTACGTACAGATGCTATGGAACTTTTGATGCGCATTCGAAAATCATTCCAGTTATCTCACAGTCGTGCAGGAAAGCTCACATATATAATGCACCGGGCTACGTCGACGTCTGAATTTTTGGCCAGACCTTTACCCAGCAAAAATATCTGAAAACAGATGCAACCCGTATCTGTGATCATTTTTGGCTGATTGGTCAGCACTAGGTCAAACCTCAATTACCTGAGTAGGTGGTTGGCCTTACTTGTCAGAAGTGCATAAAGTCGGAGTAAGACTGTGGCCAATCAGTGAAAAGCAAATTATCGACTCTTTCGAAGGATGGCGCTCACGCCTCCGCCTCCTACCCCAACACGGGCCCAACGACGAAAAATCTATACCCACTTTGTCAGTTTAGCAATTGCACCCTCGGATGTATCCTAAACCCAGGGACCAATGGCTGACCGAATAGCGTGGACTGAAGGTGGGTATGGCCTGTGAAGACCTCTTACTAAAATGTCGACCAGGAAACGTTCGACTGTTTATCAGGAACTCAGACTATCCTCCCAGCTTTTACATCTGACTTCTGGCAGTGAACAGTAATCTATAGAATTATGCGTAATACCGCCCTAATTAGCTACTTTAATAGCCTGCGCCGAAGTTAGAACTTAAAGAAATTCTTTCTTCATCTTGTTGGTTCAAGGTACCTCGACATGTATGCATGGTGCGTACGTAAATTTCATCAGAAGGGTTGAGCGTGTGTTCGGGAATTTCTTTCATGATACGTCCAAAACAGGTACTTACGATAACTCACGCGTTTCTGTCGGATTATCTGAGAACGTGCGGCGCAACTGCGAGTTGTTCGATTCACTAATGAGTCCCCCAACTGCCCGCCTGTTAAAGGTGCCAAAGTAGCTTGTAGCCAAAAGCGGTTAGGCTCGGAAATGCGGCAATCTATGGCCAACAGTCTGTTTCTGTTCTACTAGTCTTAATTTCAGCAGGTCTGCTAAAGTTGGCACACCTAGGCTTAAGAGTAGGATTCGGTATTAGGGCCGGGAGGTCAGGGGACTAGGGGCATGGCCAGGGTCAGAGGAGAAGGGCATGTTCTTACCGCTACAGCAACCGCATCCTTACCTTTCCGAACCCATTCGCGTACTACCGCGTGCTTTTTCATTAACGGAGGTCCTTTTCCCCCATTTCCTACGGCTTCCGTCTGATTGGTTACCTACTATGGCGGTCCAGTCCCGGTGACCTTGACAGGTCAACCACCATTACTCCCACTATAGTTTGTTTTTACCGCTAACCTATGGCGAATGTTGGTGCTGCTCTCTGCTTGTGCTAAGATTTTAATATCCGTTAAAGCAAACTAGCACATTAGCCTTTTATAGACCCGTTTTCCACTTAGTTTTATGCACATCATTCGTTGTTTTCCCGCAGCTTCAACCTTAAAACTCCTATTACCACTGTCCCCGCATTGGCGGCACCTGGGATTCCCCATTTTTCAGCACGGCCGAATTTCCGAGCCTTGCCCTAAATTCTAATCTTTTATTGAAATTGAAACTCATACTGAAAGCTCACTGGTGGACAGTCGGTTACCCACTGATTAAACAGATTCCCTGCAGCTCCTTCACCCAGCAACCGATAATCGGCTAACGGTGTATTTGGACGGGGCCCTTGTCGAGTGTAATAGAAGTATATAGTGCACATTACTAATAACGGATCAGGTGTGAGGATGTTAACTGTCGCAGAAGTGTATGGCAGTTACTTCGAGCGTTCAAGTCAATGTTGATGGCAGACCTTACAAATACGGTTCCAGCGCTTGGGCTTCAAGCTTACCCACTAATTTCAGAGGGCACTGTAAAATTCATAGAACCAAGCGTTTTGTAAGCTAAACCCCGATTCCTCAGCCTGAATCAGGGAGCATTTCCCTGATCAGTGCTATTGAATGCGAATTACGTGCTTCGAGCAAGCCAGTTCTTGTTTACATAACGCGATGCTATCTTACATGAGTGTTTGGTAGGGAAATATCAAATATTGTCGTCCGATCCTTCCCGGATCGACATCAGCCACCCTTCATGAAGGCTTTCTGGCTTATGGGCCTTTTACAAAAGGTTGAGAGACTTTAAGATACCCTGAGAAAGTTTTTGTATCTTAGATTTTGAAGACGACAGTACACATCCTGCTGGACGTGGTATGTCGTCTGCTCGCTGTTGCGCTTGCATTCAGGGTTTACAAACTACAGGCCATGTATTTTCTGCGTGCTGAAAGCCATACATTTCTCTATGCTATTAAGAGGAGACCATATGGAGTTCACAAGATTTGACAGTGGATTTGAGCTATGTTATAAACTTTACAAGCGACACTAGTAAATGCAGAGACACGGTGTTTTCTGAACAAACATTTCATAAAATTAAATAATCTCATAATTAGAAACTTTTTTAAAACAGAGTTATGCCCTTCCTTCGAGTATAAATATGAAAGAGGACGTAATTTTCTACCAAATGAGTAAGAGGATATTTTTATGCATATTTTCCATGAAACATAATTGAATTTTTAAGGGCATCAAAAATCAGGGAGAATAATTCATGCCATTTAAATAGCCATTTTTACAGAGTGTTATTTTTGCGTGGCCGGAAAGATCTTTGTTCAAAAGCCGGTTTCCCGAGGTAACTGAATTATTATAGAATTATGTTGCAGGATGATTGGTTTTGAAACCCTACTTAAGTAATCTTTTCGAAATGAAAACACACATCAGAATTTTGGTTAACATTTCATGAGTTAACATACCTACTGTACGTTACCTAAAAACTTACATGATATCGACCTTTATACGGATATGTTTATTTTATAGTCAAGAACGCGTTGTGGCTGGTGGAATGGGAAAGCGGCTTTGGCATGCTACTGTCCTCCCCTCTCCAAATGAAATGTGTACACACTGACCTGCTTGGCGCTCCAGTGGAAAGTATTTTCGCTACCTCAAAGCCACCTGTCCAGTAGAGTAAGTAGTATGAAGGAGTTGCCTTGTTTAGTTTCCGAGGAAATAAATGTGCTAACTTGGAATTAATTTTCCAGAACTGACCATTTTAGGCACCTTCCGTAATTTGGTACGAATATTATGACCGAAATCCATAAGCTACTGTGAAATAACCGCGTTATATCTACAAACCACCCACAGTTGGACAGCAGTATATAATTGTGCGATTATATACCGTACTAACAGCACAGGTATTAAAACTGGAATTCATTTGCCAGAAAACACACGGGAAAAGCTAGGGGCCCACTGATGAGCCGAACCCCTCGCAGCTGCGCCAGGCAGCGGTACCAGATCGGTGAAACCTGCGTATCTGGGCTTTTAGCTAATACCTGTGTTGTTAGTACTGTAAATAATTGCATAATAATTTTATGTGGCTTTCTAGCTTTTGGATCTTTTGCAAAGCAAAGACAGACTTTTGGACATCCTGCGGCAGTTGTTTATCTTAAACGTCAAAGACGACAGTATGCATCCTTGTGTAACTTTGTGTTGTCGCCTGCTCGATGTGGGATCTCGTCTGCTCGCCTCTGTCCTAAGTCGTCTCTCCTGCCTCGCTGGATGACGATTCTTCAAATTTTGTCAATTGATTTAGGAAAATCCTGCTGAAGACAGCAAAGAGTTTCATGCCGATTCTGCGCCTACCATGATGCAGGTGTTTTCCGATAGTTTGATCACCCCGCTGAGGCAACTTTCGAGTTTAAAAGCCGGAAACCTCGATAGGGGCATCAAGCGAAGTCAACTTCAAGATGAAGGAAATAATAGTTGTTTGCTGGACCCGAGATAACTTGCTCCAACGAGTAGTATATGCGCCGGCATGTTTCTAAATTAAAACGTCTGAAATGAAAACAAACAACCCGAGGTCAAATTATTGGCGGTGAAGTATACAGTAGGTGGGCTAACTCATGAAGTGTCAGTTGAAATTTCAAAAAGATTAATTTAGTAGGGTTGTAAAACTAATCATCTTGCAACATAATTCTATAATAATCCAGTTACCTCAGTGTGTCGGCTTTCGAACGAACTTCTTTCCGACTGCATGCAAGAACAATACTCCGCAAAAAATGACTACTTAAGTAACATGCATTTTTCTCGTTGATTTTCGATGCCCTTAAAAATTCAATTATGTTTCACGAAAGACATGCATAAAAATATTCACTCAGTTACTCATTCAGAAGAAAATTTCGTTTTCTTTCAACTTTATGCTTGAAGGTGGGGTGCTGCGACGGTATTGGTGGTGAAAATATATCTGATTGCAGAATACCAGCCTATTCTTCCGTTCAATGACACTTTAACACCATAGGCGGAAAAAGTCTCATGGGTGGTTTAGATAAAGAGTCGCTGTCACAGCAGTTCCAAATCTCGTTGCAGTTCTCTCTGATTTAACTCAAGTAAAGCTTAAATTAGTTAGTCATTGTAATGTATTTGGTATAGGAATTAAATCCATTTTATATTTAAATTTCTTTCGTGACCAGTGTGACGTGGCTTATTTGTCTGTTTAAATACAGTACGTGACCTATCTCATGAAATCTGACAACGGAACCTGATGCAAGAATTTCTGGATGTCTTTAACGTTACGCATTTTTCTTGCTCATCCACTTCCTTCAATGAAGTTTTCTTTTCTTGTGCAGAAATTGTGTTTACATAATTATATGACGTAAAATATCAATAACTTTTGGCGAAAATGGACGTTAGAATGTATTCGTGCAATTTCTTATGCTAATGCATGTCCTAGACTCCGGTTACGCATATGAGTGACTTTTTCATTGAAAGGGTAGTACTTTGCCTATGAGAGTTTTAAGAAACAGATTTAGCCAGAATTGAACATTTATTTACTGTCCGCTGTTATCCCTGAAAATTAGCTTGCTATCATAAAGGTTATTTTAAGACTACCAGACATTTTATTAATTTTTAAATTTCACGTCAGCTGACCTGTGCGATTTGGTGCCCTTAAGTGCAGTGATAATGCAGATAAGGATTACTTCGTTTAAATGGGCTGAAATTGTTTGCCGTTTGAAAAATTCTACCTGATGTCCATAAATGATCACCACCGAATGGTCATTTCCAGTTTTGAACATATGAAACACAACTTTTCGTGTAGTTATTTCCTGTGCATAGTTTATTCAGAGATAGAACGAGCAAAACGTTAATAGTTTCAGCAAAATATCAGTATTTATATGGGCGCTCTGCCATGAACTCCTAATCGAAGAATGGAGTTTAAAAGTGAGCACAAACAGTGAAAATGACCGCAATGTATAGAGAAAGGCATATTCTTACGTTTTCGGTAGAAAAATATTGGTATTGTTTAGGAACGTGAGAGAAACGGCCAAAAGTGTCAGATTTTTACTTAGCCTCACCGTGCAAAAATGCAAAATGCACAGGGATCCGTCAACAAAGTGCAGTAATAAATCACTTTTCAAACAGTTAACTTATTAAGGAAAGTTTTCTTATTGATTGAAGGCATATTCTTTGCTGACTTTCGTTGTGGACAACATTTTTCTCGACAATGAAGTTTAATGTTTGAATGAGTCATCACATATAACCCAAAAGACCATCTTCGTGAAAGGTAGCGCCCAAATACTCACTAATTCGGTAAATGCCTTCAAGAATAATCTAAACAGACAGGTAAAGCAGAATCTGTCTTTATGGACGATCGGGTGAAAACACTGAAAATCATGAAGTGTTCAGAAAAATTTCTAGGCCGAGCCGAAACTCAACGTAATCCAAAACGAACGAAAAACGTAAATTAATTTAACGAAAGAAAAGTTCTCTCTGTAAACACAAAATGTTATGCTCACGATCACGCCTGTCAGTTCTATTTATATTTATTAGGCGTCGACTGGCCTCATGGCAGGTCACCTTAAGAAAACTTTTGTTCCGACAACATTCCCATAGGTGAAATCAAGCGAAATCCAGTTTCTTTTGTTGAACCCCATCTCATTTAACTCAAAAGATTCAAGGATAACACGAAACCCTGGAAAACTGTTTTGGAATCTACACTCAGAACGTAGGCAGTTGACAAACCGTCGTATATGAAATCACGCTAATTATTAAACGATATTTAGATGTAAACGTCACTTAAACACTATAAGTAGACGTGACCTTATTTCTACTTTCATATTTACTACGCTTCTGATATGAAAATACATTATATACATCTAAAAACGAAGTTTACTAAATCACAGCCATGTCTGACGGTTTCGGGATATTACGCTTTTGTAATAAAATCGGCATTTCTAAACAACGCAACACTCCCTTTAATATTTATTTTGCCTTTTTAATTCTTTTAAGCTTGTACTTAAATAACGTAGACATTGGACTCATGAAATGGTGTCGGTTTGTGAGTGATTGGCAACCATTGGTAAATTTCGACGCATTTCATGAATTAGGTCACTAATTGTAAGTAGACAGGCAGGATTATCTTCCGTTTGGTGAGAGCGGAGGTATTGTTAAGCTTTCGAGTACAATATTGCCTTTTTCGGAATATTAAATATCGGTCTACGCGGTGAAAAAGAGCGCAAATATCCCTTTCTTGCTCGTGACGTATTCGGCGGACGTCAAAACGTTTCGAGGCGGAAGTTAAACAGCTGCGTTAAGTCCCCTCTTCTCACACAAAAAAAATCGTTCTTACAATTTTCAGTAAACGAGGCATGCATCCGTCCAGGAACCTTTTCGGTCACACCCACGCAAATGGCTTGCAATTCAGTCTTCTGCAGTTTAGCCATATGGCTAGCAGTCCATTCTTTAATCGAGACAAATCCTCACGTTTGTACGCCGAGAGTTTGTTGGGAGTGAACCTCTTAGACTGGTTATTCGGTGTTTTCGAGTATCGTACTACCTTCTATACACGAGACTGTTTCGAGAATCACTTTCTACAGACATTTCATTTTTCCTTATCTGCAGATCATGGGGAGTCCGCGCATGTTTATAAAAGTAGAATGCTCTAATTTTCAGCAAAAGTAGACTAATTTTTCGGTCACCAATGTTTTGGCGTTTGTAGTTTTATCTGGTCCATCGTTTAGTCGACCATTTCGTCTTGCGCGTAGTTTTTCTACCATACTTTGCGTATATGTTAGGGTGGTTGCAGCGCCAGTGAGGACGTTTACGATAGCCAAACGATAAGTGAGTAGGTGCAGACAGGTTCCACGCAGTCCCGATAGTTTGTGCATTACCTGAGTGATTATTAGCACTCTGTTGTCGCGGCTTAATCGTCGGCTGAACATAGGACACTGCAAGCAGTTGCGGGAAGTTGAATGAACCGCGCTGCCCTGTCTGGTGATGTTTCAGCAATGCCTGTAGTAGATTTACAGTATTTGAATGGAGCGTTCCGTAAACACCGGGATTATGCAGAAGGAATAATTTTATTGGCAAGGGACCAGAGTGACCGTTTCTGGTTTATTAATCCTTGCTGTTCAAAATTACCCAACGCCAACCTGAAAATATATCGGCCTTGGACTCTGATTTACCTACCTGTGGTGCGTTCTTCTGTCTGGGCTATTGGCTTACGCTTCAATCCAGCTGCAAAGTCGTATAGAGGGAGAATACATTATTTTCTACAATGCGATGGAGGTTTCGCTGATCCCGAGTGATTTTGAATATGATCACAAATGCATGTTTAGCACGTACTCCCAATATTTGGATGGAAATTTTTGGCACGTCCTAAGTCTTACTTTGCTAGTTCCCTCCAAATAACTTTTTTAGCCAATCGATACAGACTGACGCACACGACGGCCGCTCACTGGCTGAAGCAACAAATGAACATTAATTTCCCAGCATGTTTGGAATGTTAATTGTTTTTTGTAGCTTTACTCGAGTCTGACGACGACACGGGGGACTGACGTCGAAAATTTACTCAATAAAGTTTTCTACTTTTCGCAAGCAGCGCATTTGCCTTTAACTAAACAGTGGGTGACCTAACTCATGAAATGTTTCGAAATTTACGAATGATTGCTTATTACTCGCAAACTGACACCAATCCATGGAGCCAATATATATGATAATAAGGCACAACTTTAAGAAAATTAAAGGTACAAAATAAATAATAAAGTCAGTTTTTCGTTGTTTAGAAATGCCAATTTTTTAAAAAAGCGCAAAATTCCGAAAATATTAAAAATCGTTGCAGATCAGTAAACTTCTCTGATGATGGATCCGAGTGAGAATCCGAAACGTCAGGCCAATAAACTTCTTGCACCAGTGATCGCATCTTCATGTTCTGTATTTACATACATTTGTCTTTTTATTGCGGCTATTTTAATTGTTTTTCCTCATTTTTAGACTCTGTTCCACGGTAATGAATGCATGGCGGAGTGGCTATATATACACTGATATTTTGCCGAAGCTGTCAATATTTTGTTCGTTCCATTTCTGAATTAGGTAGGTGCGGAATCTATAATGCGCAAAAAGTATTATTTAATATGCTCAAAACTGAAAATATCAGGTCGATGGTGGTCGTTCCTGTGATAACACGTAGGATTTTCCAAACGTCAAAACAATTGTAGCCCATTTATTTAAAGGATTGCCTGTGTGCGTTATTACTGCACTTTTGGGCACAAAATCGTTCAGATCTGCTAATCTGAATTCAATCAATGGACAAAACAACTGGTTCTCCTAAAATAACCTATGTTTTAGGAAGTTGATTACCACGGCTACCATCGGACAAAAAAATCAATTTTTAAGTCCGTCAACCTCTATTTATTAGAACTTTCTTTCCTTACAAGAGAATCACCCGCTCAGATGAGAAACCGATGTCCAGAACAGATATTAGCAAAGAAAGTTTTCCGAATATGCCGTGGCGTCCATTTTCGATCGAATTTATGAATATTTTGCTTGAAAAAATTAAATGGACACAATTTGTGCGCAAGATGAGGACATTTCCTAGAAGAGGCTGAGCGGCCAATCAAAATGCGCCACTTTTAAGACGTCCTAAATTCTCACATCAGCTTCTGTCACCAGGTTTCATGAGATAGATTACGTACTGTATATATATATATATGTATAGAGGAAGCTACTGGTGCCCCATGATTACGCGGGAGAGGGCTTAGCAACAGAGAAATCTACGCTAACGCTGAGAAAGATGAATGTGCTACCAGTTGTTTAAGGCAGATTAGCACGGGAACCCCGGAGAGGTGAACACTTTTGTCATTAAATATGCGACGATTCACACGTCAAGGATTTCCGACTATAATCAATGTTGAGAGTATAGCGAAGCAAACTTTTTTACGCCTCTGAATTATTGGCATTGTGCGTAAATACCGAGTAAAAATAATTTCGTAGTGAGCTTAGAGTGGCGCTGTGTCATGTATATAAGCGCTGCCGACAGAGAATCACAGGGTCGCAGTCTACGGGTTGTGGCCAGATTTACGCAGAGCTCCTTTTCTGATCTCAATATGTGTCATTCGGCCGACGTTCTAGGAAGTAACTTGCCGATTGGCCATTGCAGTTTGCTTTCAAGGCATGAACGTCACCTTACGCTGTCTGTTTGAACTTTCCGTTGTTAGCGATTCCTAATGTTCACGCGGACTACAGAAAAAAACTTTATTCAATTCGTCCCTTTATAACTTGAATGTATAGATTTTTTAGACGGAAAGTAAAGAAAGTATGAAAGCCCACTCGCCGAGCTCCGAAATACCTCCGATGTGTGCACTGTGTGGACTCTGCTGGAGGGCATTATCATATCACCCGCAATCTGTTCGTTAATTTGACAGATTTAAGACCTGTATATGCTATGCATAAAATCGGGTTCCTCGAAATCTTCCATTTCACGCGGTTCTACTTCCGTAGCGGGAACTTACTTTCCTCCTAACTGCTCAAATGAACTTCAGTTTTGCCATCAACGACAACTAACACTTTTTTTCCGCAACTGTCTACATTCTTACGGCGTCTGAAAATATAATAAAATCTTTATAATTAAGAAAGAGATGATGCATAAAAATTGAAACAATCGGTCTGGTTATTAAGTATGAAACTTCGCTAACACGTTTGGGACGCCAGCCGTAATGAATATTTTGCTAATGGTGGTCGTTACGGTGTCATTCATAAATGTGCCTTTCTGTGGATAGTATTGTCCAGACAAAATCGTTAACTATTACGGTCTGGCTTTAAATGCAAATTGAAAATAGTCCTCGTTTGTCATAAAGAATAAATCGTTCAAAATCGGCGCTCAGATAGTCAGTTTCATGTGTTATGATTGATACCAAAAAAAACTAGCAACACCGCCACTTCAGCCGACTCAGCACCTCCCAACATATCCTGTTCCCATTGCTACAACACATGCATATCACGCATCGGCCTAGTCGGTCACTTGCTAATCCCCACCCAGGGACTGACGGAGTATCAACATACACTCATCGTCACCGCCTCAACTTTCCGTACATCGCATGCATATTCATCACTGCCCGAGCCTGCTTGGCCATGAAGGCTTTTAAGCCAATCTCTGACAAACAACCGCAGAATAAACCTTATCACCACACATTTCCCCACCAGCTCACGCGCCGCACACGAACCCGTCCAACATCACCTACCACAGGCATGGTATAGACATCTCTCACGCCAGTATTCGTCGGATCTTTCTTCATGTGGCCCTTCTGCCTCCCAACTCATGTGAGATCCCAGCAGTCAAACCCCTTTGTATGGAACCCTGGAATTCCGGGTGGGAGATCAGGTCGTGTGTGTGTGTGTGTGTGGCACACTCACACAGAATATTTCTAACCATGTCATCCACTGAGCCTAATTTCACTTTCAGTTGGTTTACCGGCTCGAAAAATCGACTGGTGCATGGGGCAGGGAAGATAGAATGAGGTCGACGGTCTCAGCCCATATTCCTCACTATAAGCGATCTGACGCGCTCGAATCTATCACGGTGCTCTAAAAGCCCTGATTTGAAAGGCTGCCAACAGAGGGGATAACTCGGTTCTACTCTCAGGACAGAGAGTCAGGCTACAATGGCTCCTTCCTAGTGTGAATTTTACGGCACTTCCCCTGAGTTGGAATCGCGACCGTCCCCTCCCCCCCCTTCTCGTGTGAAATCACGGTTCTCTCTGCTCGGGCCGAGGAAAGGGGAGGGGAGGTGAGGTCTGACATGGCTAGCCGCCGGTTTTCGCTGTTCCAACCGCCTCTGTCGGATTCCGCATCCGGTTTTTTGACTCTCTCTTGACACCGGGTTCATATGAGCGGCGGAGGAGAGCGTGTGGCAAATGCAACGCAAGTCTTCTATCACTAATAAACTGGCACAAGTGCAATTTACCATCCCTGCGTTCATCCTGCTTTGACGCAAACAGTGAGCATAGTCGAAGTCGACGTTCGAACCGCCATCTACCGAAGACTGCTATAAAATCATAGTTCTCCACCAATATTGTTCATATTATCCTGATCACGCCTTGTATTACGCATATATATATGAGATGGAGCCAAAAAGACAAGGGCGACCGGAATGGCCATTTCTGGCTTATTAGCCGTCATCAGCCAGTCATACCCAACCCCAAGTGTGGATCACTTGAGATTCGATGACGGCTAATAAGCCAGAAATGGCCATTCCGGTCTCCCTTGTCTTTGTCGGCTCCATCTCATCTATGTCTACTACTAGTCGCTGTGCGACTGTCTGCGAGGGTTTAAGTATGAGCCCCAAGGCACAGCAGAACGAGCATGTTCTGTAACCTGATCAGTGAGCGCGCATCTGTCATAATATATATATATATATGGCAAACGTATTATACCGTACTCCTGACTTAGGTTTTAGTTGAAAGCCCAGACACTTGCTTCGCCGATATTCAGCCGCCGCGTGAAACGGCTGCGAAGGGTTCGGCTCTTCAGTGGGTCCCCTCAGCGTGCCCTATTAGGTTTCTGATATATGAACTCCAGAGAAGAATCAAGCGAATATTTTCGGAAATTTTTCAGCGCAGGACATGGAGTTAGTTTACCGGGATATAACTTTTCAAAGTCAAACTCGAAATTTTAATGAGTTTTCGAGTTGAAGACAATCAGCTGATGTGGAATAACCACGTAATACCCATTCTACAAACAAGTAGTACTACGAGCAATATGAAATCCATATGGCAGCGGTACCAGGAACCATATAGAGAACGTTGGGGGACCCACTGTGGAGCCAAGCTCCTTGCGGCTGAGCCACGCAGCAGCAGAATATTTGCTTTTAGCTATTATCTTTGTCGGGACTGCGGTTTAATATCTTCACCACATGCATTTCATACTACTCATTGTACTTCTTGTTTGTAGAGGTGGCATAACATGGTTATCCCACAGTAATTAGATGTATTCGACACAAATGTTCATTGAAATTTCGGGTCTGACTCTAAAAAAGACATGTCTCAGAGACTTAACGGTCGGATGTGGTTTGGTAGTTCCACCTGAAGTAAACAAACCTCAGTCACCTCTAATACGCCTTGTATTACGCATATATATATGGCAAACGCATTATACCGTACTCCTGACTTAGGTTTTAGTTGAAAGCCCAGACACTTGTTTCGCCTATATTCTGCCGCCGCGTGACACAGCTGCGAGGGGTTCGGCTCTTCGGTGGGTCGCCCAGCGTTCACTATGCGATATCTGGTATATGAACCCCAGAGAAGAATCGAGCGAATAATTTCGGAAAAGATTCAGTGCAGGACATGGGGTTAAGTCCGTAAGATGTGGTTTGGTAGCCCCACTGGATGGACACAATAGTGATGGGGTTGGGATTAAGGGTTGGGGTTAGGGTTATGGGGTTGCAGTTTAGGACTAGGGGTTATAGTTAGGGGCTTGGGTTAGAATAAGGGGTTAACGCAACTATTTATCGACCATTGAACGTAAAACCACGCACTCCCAATAGCTTTTCTTTTGCATACAGGTAATTGACCTCTTCGCCTGTGTGTTCCCCGACCACACCAGTAAAAAGCCCTATTACCACCAGTCCCGTATTAGAGGTAACTGAGGTTTGTTTACTTCGGGTGGGACTACCAAACAACATCCGACCGTTAAGTCTCCGAGACATGTCTTTTTTAGAGTCAGACCCGAAATTCCAATGAAAATTTGTGTCGAATACATCTAATTACTGTGGGATAGCCATGTTATGCCAAATCTACAAACAAGAAGTACAATGAGTAGTATGAAATGCATGTGGTGAAGATATTAAACCGCAGTCACGACAAAGATACTAGCTAAAAGCAGATATTCTGCTGCTGCGTGACTCAGCTGCAAGGAGCTTGGCTCCACAGTGGGTCCCCCAACGTTCTCTATATGGTTTCTGGTACCGCTGCCATATGGATTTCATATTGTTCGTAGTACTACTTGTTTGTAGAATGAGCATTACGTGGTTATTCCACATTAGCTGATTGTCTTCGACTCGGAAACTCATTGAAATTTCGGGTTTGACCTTGAAAAGTTATATCCCGGTAAACTAACTCCATGTCCTGCGCTGAATAATTTCCAAAATTATTCGCTTGATTCTTCTCTGGAGTTCATATATCAGAAACCTAATAGGGCACGCTGAGGGGACCCACTGAAGAGCCGAACTCTTCGCAGCTGTGTCACGCGGTGGCTGAATATCGGCGAAGCAAGTGTCGGGGCTTTTAGTTAAAACCTTTGTCGGGAGTACCGTATAAAACGTTTGCCATATGTAAATAATGGTATAGGGGTGCTCACCAATCGTCTTGACAGAACTCACTTGTCCCGTTGCCCCTTACGGCTCTCTCTCTTGGGCCTAACGAGTAGCCGCAAAGCAGCGCATGATATGGGAGGAATGAATTCCGTAACAACGATCGGTGAGCCCCCCTCTATCATCGTTTATTCCCGACCGCAGCCGACAGTACAACTAGCCCGTGGTTTAGTGGCTATAGGCGTTGGACTTTTAACCAACAGGTCGTGAGATCGAACCCCAGGTGTTCCACACTTTGGGTTTGGTTGTGACTGGCTACCGACAACTGATAAGTCAGAAATTTCCATTTCAGTCTCCCTTATTTTTATCGGTAATGCTATTTTGCTTATATACATACGCATATACCGATATGGGTAAAGATTCGAGGCCCAGATATTGTATCGCGTTCATCATCCCCCGAAGAAGACGAAGGAGATAGGGCGTATTCATGGACCGTGTTATATTTGTACTGACGTTTCGGTAACTGTCTAGTTTCCATCATCAGAGTAATGTGTTGACAGTTCCTGCTGGTCTTGATTGCGTCAGCCTTGATACCTGCCTGGTATTATATCCGTGCGCTAGGCACGAACTCTGACCTGCCCGTTCGCCGCCAATTAGCGTTGACCTCTCCACGATTGACCGCCGGTGGGCTCCTGCCACTAATGATCCCTTTGCGGCCGTCGTAATTGTTGGCGAGCCCGCATGCTTGTCGGCCTCCCCCTCGTCACTCAACGGAATGATCAGTTGTTGGGGCTCATATGAGTTGATCTCAGCCTCGTGGGCGACGCGGTGAGGTGGCGTCCCATGCTGGTCACATTACCCCCGGCTGGCTTCTCTCCCACTTTCTGCTGACATCGGCTGTCAGCCACGCGTCACTTTGCTCGACTGTCCTGATGGCCTTGTCCGCACTGACTCGAGCCTTGTGCGTAGCGCCTGATAGGCGGGATGCAGATCTATGGCTCTGTTGAGTGTGCCAGTCGAGGACCAACTTTCGAGCATCAGTCTG
>CACRXP010000068.1:1093747-1116102 GCA_902702965.1 Spirometra erinaceieuropaei
CTGTTGCGATTCGGCGTTTTCGTCAATCTTATAGTCCAGGCCCTGATGGTGTCCCAGTAAGCATTTTAAAAGCCGATGCAAACACGATCTTCCCATCCCTCTTATGCAAGATATTTAATCTTGCTCTTTAAAGTGAAACTTACCCTACCTTGTGGAAGGAATCACACATTTTGCCCATTCCTAAGCACGGCAAATCTACATCATTTGATGATCTTCGGCCAATAAACACCCTCCCCGCAGTTTCGAAGATCTCAGAGACATTGATCAAAGATAAGATGATGTGACACTTAACAGTGAATAACTTACTAAGTGCTGCTCAGCATGGATTCCTCAAAGCTCCATCTTGTGACACCTGTCAACTCTCTTTCTTTGACTATGTTCTCCAATCTAGGGACAATGGTTTTGCACTTTACACAGTATATTTCGATTTCACTAAGGCTTTTGATCGTGTTGACCATGCGCTTCTTCTCTTGAAACTGTCCTCTTTCGGAATAGGTGGCAAACTTTTGAATTTTATATCCTCTTACCTGGGCACTCGTACACAACGAGTTAAGATTTCCAATACCATCTCCAACCCCACACGTGTGAGGAGTGGAGTCATTCAGGGTAGTGTACTCGGTCCGCTTTTATTTTGCCTTTTCGTTAATGATGTACCCGATTTATTTCAGAATGGTAAGTCTTTCATGTATGTCGATGATCTTAAAGTTGCATATCGATATAAGCCGGCAGATCGTGACATCGTGCTTGAGCTCCTAAAGAGCGATCTACAGGCTTTCGCCCAGTAGTGCCGCACATGGCGCCTTTCTCTTTCTTGGCATAAGTGCTCAGTCATGGTGGTTGGCGACGACCACCAACCTCAACTAAATATCGAAGGTCACGCCATAAATGTGCCCAGGGTTATTAAGGATCTGGGCATATCATACTCCAAGAGTCTCAATCTCTCGGAGCACTGTGCCTTGATAGTCTCCAAAGCACGCAGAACGACTGGGTTTATCCTCCGAAACTTTAAAACTAGGGACATTAGAATGCGCCTTTACAACACGTGCGTTAGACCTGGTCTGGAATACTGTTCGTTTTTATTTAGCCTCATGCGTGCTACTGAGCGGAAGAAAGTAGAATCCGTTCAACACTTTTTTACCAAGAGAATTTTAACCCCGGAACACCGACATTTGTCTTACCAAGAACGTTGCCGGCTTACGGGCCTTGATCCTTTATGGTTCCGTAGATTACAAAAGGGACTATTTTTGCTATTTAAACTCTTATATAATCACACATTTAACCCACTCACCTCTTTAACACATCATATCCACCAACGACGTAACAGTCACCGTGAGGTCTTCTTATTTCTGCCTCTGGCACGTGCCGTTAAATATCGTCGGTTCTATTCTGTAAATGCAATTGCTATTTGGAATAAACTACCCACAAGTGCGAAAACTCTGCAAAATTATCCTTTATTTAAGAGAACGATTACTCGATTTTTGCATTCAGAAAAGCTTCCTCAAATTTTGGGTGCTGAATCCACTGATCGACTCTACCGTAGCGATGGCGTTTGTGGTCTCTGAACACTATGGCCGGTCTCACCAACTGTTCCTCAACACCTCTTCTTTGACTATCCCCAACTTCATGAAAGGAATTGACGTCCGATAATCTCCGATACCGTGCAACCCCCTCCCCCCCTTCTTGACGGTCGAAAATCTACCGCCAGCAGTTTTTTTTCTCCTGAACCCTCCAAACCATAAAAACCACCATCAACTATATTTTTATTCTTCAGGAGTTTTTTTTCACTGCTGGTCGGATTTGTGTTTAATCGCTTCCCTTGACAATGCCTGTAAACTGGCATTTAATAAATTAAATTAAATTAAAATTAAATTAATTAAATTAAATTAAAAATTAATTGGAGCAGGGCGGTCTGGGAGGTCGCATTTCGGGTTGTTGTGTTGTTGTTGCGTTAGATCCGGAGGTGCCTGACAAGGCCGATTCGAGCGAAATATTGGTTGACACCGCGAACATGTTGGAGAGGTTGGGTGCTGGGGTTGTGGGTCAGGGGCGCTTGTGACGTAATAACGTCGACCCGGTTGGTTTCGCAGTTGGTTGCTTTAGTCTTCACTGCTCTTCTCCAGGCCGGTCGCTTCTGTGCGAGGTCTTTTCATGTCCTCTGGTTAATCTGTAGTAATTTTATGAATTCTTTAGGGTGCCTCTTTAGCGACAGGTTTCACTATCTTGTTGGGGAGCACCCGTAACGATATTTCCGTCGAAGAGTCGTTTTGGTAGAAGTTCATCATCTATTCTCACAAGATGGCTGCCCCAGCGCAGCTGTAGTGTCCCCAACATGCTGAAAACTTTTGTTCGTTCCAAAACTTCTGTGGCCAGGATCAGCTCCTGTCATCTCAGTTTAACTATCCGTCGGAGACAACAGCGGTCAGAACCCTGCCAGCACACAACCCTTTCATAGGTGGGGCTGGGAAGGTGCTGGATGGGGCCGGAACCCCCTCTAGATTGAAGCATTTTAAAGCGTATTTGCATGGAAATTTATGTTTCAACAGCACCACTCATTGTACTTTCGTTGGCATTAAAATGAGCTAATTTATCAATAGTGGCTTATAAGTCATGGAAAAACCATTCGTTTACGCCCACGGGTAGCGGATAATACCGGGCGTCAGCCAATGCTGTTTTCATGCTCTTGAATACTGCCTTAGTTAATTTATGTATCTTATGCTAATTGAGTTGATATTTGCTCACTTACCAGTCTAAGTAGTCGAGTTGTATGTTTATGTATGTACTATTTAGCCTTGGTGTTTATAAATACCAAGGCTAAATAGTACATACGATAAAAATTTGTATAACTGAATATCCAAAGCAATTACGAAGCCTACTTACTGGGGCTATCACCGAATCACCATATACAAGCGCATTAAGCGCCAGGCAAAGGCATATTATGAGGCCACTGAAGAGCCTGAGTCTGAGGTTCCCTCAACGTCGACAGCAGTTGGCAATCAATTCCGTGAACGAAAAATGCCCATACTGAGCTCTGAAACTTCTGCCGGTAGGTATTATTTGTGTGCGCCTCAGGGGACTCACCATACAGGTCGATATTTTAAAGGGGTGGCAAAAGTGGGTGGAAATGTGGGGCCATGCGGGACTGGGGCGTAGAATGTCCCGCCACATCCCCTTCCACAGCCCCGCCAAGCCCCTTCATAGCGTCCTCTAGCCCCGCCATATTTGAGGGGGTTAGGCGGAGCTGTTGCTGGCAGGGAGTGGTTGAATTTCCGGGCTTGTTTATTTTAGACTGTCCAGGTCGCCGCATTATACGGTAGCGTCGTCAAGAGGACAGATTCACAGTCTGGTGTTCAGATGGAGACAAAGACGGACTGAGCGGTTGCCTGTGGGCCACATTCATTAGACAGCCATAAGAACGCAAATTTTATGCATTTGGTGTCATGGAGACCTAGATGAATTAGGCTTCAATAAATTCTGAAACTTTTGGTGGCAAGCAATAATTGTGATAGACCTATCAGAAAGATTTAACACTAGGTTAATCGATGCTCATTCCTGACCACGTGGACATCTTCAGGAAAATTCCTATTGCCAAATTATGATCCCAAGAGAAAACTCCGACTGATTAACGACTTTTCCTACCTCTCTTCTACCCTTCTATCTTTGTAACCTGCTCATGATCGGCCTTTGGGCTTGTAAGTTTTGAACCTACTGCTATCAGGGCAAAGGCATTGTAACTTGGAAATTTTTCTCTGTCTGGAGGAAAAAAACTTTCTCCAAGCTTCATCAACGTGATATTTGGAATAGTGGTGAAAGTATACTTGAGCGTGCTGACTCTCTTTTTAGACAGAATAAGTCGATAATCTCTAATTAACCTGACTAATTAATGCAGCTCATGAATTTAACGGAATTGTTAAATAAGAGGTGAAGTTACAAAAACCGCTTAAGTTCTAGTACGTTAACATAGACATGAGTTTTATCCAGCCCAACTTCCCTGGCTCATGAAAAGGAAACGTTTTGATTATGGTCAGGGCAAAGCCGATATTGACCTGATCAGCAGTTCATTGTCAAATCTGAACTCTTTCACAAATCGCACTTTCTCTGTCTTTCTATAATTTTCGTGCTGAGACTCGTTTTCCACTGATATTTATTTCGAGGGCATATGTGAAGCTACTTCGAACGAAAACCTCCGATTTGTAAACGTTGTGAAACGCCTACAGCTGACACAATATTGTGCGATTTTCGAGGTAGATCTGACCTTCTTATGTCGGGTCCAAAAAGTTCTATTTCTGCTAACCAATGAAATCTAGACCTAATAAAAGACCTGCCAGAAAATTTATGAGGATATGGTGACCCTGATCAACTCCCTCGGACGTCTGGCCGCCCGCCACCATTACACCGGTCATTTTATTGGCTAGGAGGCTTAAAAACCCAACGCCATTCGATTTCCGCATTGAAGCCCTTTCGGCAAATCAACTTCGTCTAACCTCGCATGCACTGATCCGCAACCATGCAAGTGATCTCAGCTCGACCATCCATGTCCCACCGGGACACAATAGACCTCAGCTAATGCAGCAAAAGTCAATTCTGCACACCACCGTGAGTCAAGGAAATATGGCAGTTTGGTTGTCACAAACGACGACCTTCATCGGCAACCCAGCGGAATCAGCACAGCATCGATTAATTACGCCCGAATAGGTTTGTTGTGAGGTAGATTTTCGCAGCACCTCTCGTACTTTTTCTTATCTCATCCACCTGACTCCGGTGACAAGGAACGGTCAAGATGACAGGTAATAGGCTCTTGCGCGGTGACTGAAAAAGTGAATAGCCCATCTACGCGTGTCACATGCCCCCCTTCCCCCTGATCTCCACACATTCAACGAATTCTCTTGGTTCAGATCTCCTATCATTGAGAGTGCTAAAGAAACAACATTAAGGAGCCATTGCAACCGACTATTAGTCCTCAGAGTAACCAAGTTATCTCATCGGTCGGCGGCACTCAAAGTCGCGACTCTTAGCTTACCGTGATACACTTATGAACTCCAGATATATTACGGCAAGGAATGCGCAGATGTCCCTCGTGGATGGATGCCCTAGTATCGGCTTCGTTCCATCTCTTCCCTTATCCGTGCACCGGTCGATTATCAGAGCTTGTTGACTAACGGGTAACGGAATTAGACACATTGGCTGACGCAGCTTGAACCCATACGCCTAAGGCATGCTACACGCATGTGCAACGAGGTTTTCGGACTAACGCGGGCCCAGCGCATTTCGGCAAAGACGTGTCGTGAGGCAATTTAACTTTCCTGCTGATACAGAGTATTTAGAACACAGCCCGTCATGTGGAGCAACGCACGCTACTAAGAACAAACATGTTCACCTAAATCCGGCGCAGTTATTTAAACAGTTGGCGCCAAGATTGCTATCTCGGGTATGACCCTTCGCAGCCCGCGCATGCTGTGGTCCTACCAAGAGCCATTGGCGCAGATGACAGCGACTTAGTTCTCCTTTCAGAATACGTTTCCTATTCTGGCGTCTTGGATGTGGTACTGCTAACCGGATCATGGTTTAATGATTGGGGCGATCTAAGTGCACCCTTTAATTGAATTACCACAAGTTCGGATTCTACCTCGTGCTGTTGTTGCCAAATATGTGTAAACTTCGACATCATCTGGTCTGAACAAATAGAGCAAGTCATGTGCTACGGTCAAGATACGTGATCAATTATAACTGCTCCTAATTAATTTCTTCCGGCTAAATTGCAAACAATAGAGGATGACGACGCTCGAAAATTGTGTTCTGTGCACTAAGTAGGTAGCAAGGAGGTAGGAGTAACAGGCGTTTGTCAGGAAGCTCGTCAATCGCGATTCCATTTTGTTTGCCTGTTGGAGATGTCTGTGCAAGTTGAGTCAGGAGTATGCTGGAGTCCCCGGTTCTTCGGCCTGCGAAGGTCAACTACAGGACATTAAAAGTGAGAACAATGGCAGGTCGATGCATGGAATTATACGTGCGTGTGGCTTAAGAGATGACTTGATTATTCGCTAACAGCAGGACTTCAGGTGGATTCAAAAAGTGGACCAGTTTCATACTTTATGCATCTTTCTAGCATAAACTGTTTCAAGGCATTTGGATGAACATGGATGTTTTAAAGAGTGCTCACGCTGCTGTATGGTGGAAGTTGGAAGGAAGAATTTGTCACACGCATGTGCGCAATCTAACCAACGTATGATACGGAGGCCATCCAGTGATCCCCCCTCAGTCGTGGAGATCACATTCCAAAATCCCCAGCGAAGAAGAAAAGTCTTTGAATGAAATGTGTGTTTTATGGTTATTTTGAATATTTTAAGTTTTATAAACCTCATACACTCTTATCAACATTTCTTGAAAGTTATATATCGTAATCTTTCTATGCTCCCTAAGATAGTTATAAGGCTTAACTTGTAACGAACCTGGCTAGAGCAAGTGCTTACTCGATCAGAAGGTATAGAAACAATTGGTAAAGAAAAGCAGGAAGTTTTGGTAAGGCTAGCTAACATACAGTTTCTATTAAATGTTCTTCTGTACAAATTGAAGACGAAACATGCCAGACTCGATTTGCGGGCCAAATTCTTCTCTCACCGGCTGGTTGAGGGATGGAACAAATTGCCGAACTCCGTTGTCTTAGCGGAAAACGTCGAGACTTTCAAAAGAACACTAGATAAACTTATGCTTGATGGTCAAACATTTACATGATATCAATGACTGGTATATCTGCTATGTAAATATCTGCATGTTTTTTTTTTCATACGTCTATCTGTAAATAGGGTTTTCCAAGGCTCTGCCTCTATCCCTCATATATACTGAATTATACTGAAAAAAGGACGGGGGTAGGAGAGTTTCGCTTTGGTAGCCCGAACGGCGGAGGTACAAAGGCCGGAACGAGGACATCCAAACCTTCCACGGTCAGTTCTTAGCCGTATTTATTGGGTCTCGCCAGCCTAGAAAGTCGAAAGATTGGATTAGGCCATTGTGATTGGCCAGGTGACGATTTGAAAAGAAAATCGAACAGAATTGAATCGTGGCAGAGAGGGGTACTCACCGACCGTCTTAACCGAACTCACTCGTCCTTTGGATAATCCAATTAATTTAATTTACAGAACATAATTATGCTTCATATTTTGGCAGTGATAGGGTGAAAGATTTTAATTGCCTGTCGGTATATTGCGGATCGTGTCACATGGGAATGGTGGAACTGGGAGGGGTTTTACGGGTGTGGCAGCATGCCAGACAGAAGGCTGACGCAAATGCAGGAAAACACGGATGACGTTGGTGGAGAAAACGATACTTTCGAGTAAAATGAATGTATTCAGACACACTATGCAGCTGGATATTCCGTGTCGTTCCATCTTGAAAAAGTCTTGTGCACAGAAAAACTCAGCCTATCCCCCGTCAGATATTTCCGATATCCCCCAGTTCATGCTCAGTTGATCTCCGTCCTTTTGTTTCGTCGCTCTTGGGTACAACTGCAAGTCATCAGTACCTAACTAGATCTCACGAGTATATAAATCGTCACGCAATCCAAATCATACCAAGACCGTGTGTTTTAATTCATCATTTTGCTTATACACGATTTGGTACTCTTAAAAGTGGTCGCCATCATCTAAATAACTATTATACACATTGTAGCGGCCGAAGACATCGATATTAGCGCACACGTGGTCGAGACTACCGCCTAGGGTAGCTCTCTGGTTATGTAACACTGGACGGAGCTGCTAAACACCACATCAGCTAAGCTTACAGGGATGTCATAAAAAAGGGTGTCTGGCGTATCAAATCTATGTCACGATAGCAAAAGCGCAATGTCCGTACTGATCGCCATCAAGCGTGCGTTTACGGATTTTGACGAAGACACTTTCACAAAGACATTCGGAACATTCGCGTGGCCGCACTTGAAGTACGGTTAATAATCCTGGAGATCGTGGGCGTTTCAAGATCGAAATTGTCTCGAAAGAGTTCAAAGGAGAGCCACGGAGATGATTAGGGGTCAAAGCTCATTTCCTTATGCTATGCGCCCAATAAATCTGAACATTTTCCTTTGAGTTATTGGCAACTTCGTGGGAATCTGTCGCAGGTATTCGGCACAATGAAGGGGATGGAATGTAGCCTGGCCTTTCAGGACTTTTCGAATTAGCTACCACGACCAATGCCGTTACAACTGCGTACACAACAGGCAAGGCTGGATATGCAGAAGGTCGTCTTCTCTGACCGACTGCTCAAACCATGGAATGCTCTCCCTACATATATTGTGATGTCGCCATCAATACAAGGTTTTAAAAAGAACCTTGACACATTTTTGTTCCTAAATTACCAAGAGCGATGATATATAAAGCTCATCCCCAGAGAGTCACTCCCATTTTGTCATACCATTGTGGGCTCGTTTGAATTATTTCGTCCCAGATAATTTCTTTGTACATCGCGCCCAGTTTTACGTTGTAGATTGTGTACACAAAGGCTTATGCCTATTTCCCTCAATAAACTGAATTGAACGGAACTGAAATCCTCGGGAGGGGCTTTGCGATGACAACAAAACTGCAACACTTGTGGAATATAAAACGCGGAGCAGCAACTCAAGGACTGCAAAGGACGAAAGGACACTTTGCTCGACTTTGGCTTCTCCGCCGCAAACTGTATGCAACTGCAGTCCAGGCCTCTTACCATAGTCGATCAGCTGTTATCTGAGAAAGCATATTGTGGGGCCGCCCGAAGGAGTTATACTTTAACTTAGGAGTAACTCAGCCTGATTCCAGACCTTGAGCGGCTACAAAGTAGTCATTAACGGAAAAAGGCACATAGAGAAAATGCATATCGGCACGCTGCGCGGAGTAACTGCTACAAAATTTCGCGGAAAGTAGTTGTCATGAGCATTACGGAAACGTTGCCTACGAAAGTTAAGAGCGAGCGAAGTTACCGGCCAGCCTTCTATCAACGCCGTAAGTTTCAAAACGTGCTGCCAGGAGTGGGGTTCGAACCCACGCGGAGAATCCTCCAGTGGATCTTAAGTCCACCGCCTTAACCACTCGGCCATCCTGGCACGCCTCACCACTTTAAAAGATGGTAGTTAACAAAGTCACTATTTTTTTGGACTGCCAGAAATGGCATTTTTTCAGGAGCTGCTCTCTGCATCGTTAAGCCCTCAGAAATGCACACCTCGCAGAGGCAGTACAGTACATCAGTTAATACAAATGGCTATTTGGGGCAAAAAAGAGTGGGACTTCTAGTACTACACCGGCGAACTGCCAAGTCGCAACAATACTGTCTCAGAAACTTCTACCTGCAGGCGATTGAGATTAAGTTCTCGGGTGCCCACGGGCCGACAGCCACGTGCTCCATATGTATGGAGAAATGGTTAATTGGTGTAGAAGCAGAGTGCGAAAAATGACGACAGGGAAGGTCAGCCCACGGTTGCCCGTGCGAATTGGCGGTAATAAACAAGTCACGCATTTCGTGATGCAACAGGAGCGCATTCGGAGTCAAACGTCTGCACTACTTAAGCGTCGAAATAGCAAAACCGGCTCTAGAAGGCCATTTGTGACAGCTGATTATCGCTGGCCAGCCTAGTTTTGCGATGAGCATCATCGTAAGGCAAATTGGTATTCGCGAGTCTGCGCGTCAATGAGTGTCCCGAAAAAGTGAGCCCGCTAATATAGGGGCTTTTCCTATTACAGCAAGGCATGGGACGTGCAAACGTCACTTCAGACGGGCGCCGCATTAGCAAGGAACGAGTGTCTATCAATCAGTCGATCGATTTTTTCCGTTATTCAGCTTATTCACTTTCATTCGCTGAACATTCGCGCTCAATTCTGAGTGGCCAATGCAAATGGTTGGGGTCCTGGAAACGCTCCGTGTATGCTTTGACTGCATTTCAGTCCTCCATGCAGAGTAGATATCTGCCGGTGTTTGCTGCTACCTCTTTAACTGGGCGGGGTCGTTGTGTTATGGTGGTTAGGGTGCGTATGTGGCAGTCTACGCCCGCGATCACCAGCGCGGCCGCTTACTCACGACACCCTCCCGCTCGGCTCATGCTCCCTGTCAGTTCGCTGCTGGTGCCACGTATGACTTGGCGTTGGCGTGGCGAAAGCTTGATGTTAGCCGCATCTGCATCCCACGCTGATTGGCTGCCGACGAACGGAATTGAGGCTCATGCATTTTGGGTAACATACGCACCTAAAGAGACGAATTCCGACCTCGCCTCTGGGCTGAGTGCACACCTTTTCGCCTCAGTAAATGCTGTTCTATTACTCCGTCTTGTGGTTTGAGAACGTTAGTTTTGTCGACCCATCGCACTTCGGCACGTCCGCTACCTTGGATTTCACAAGCGCGGCCCCCTCACGATCTCCACGGAGCACCATCGTAATTACCCGCACATACAAAGTATGCGTGTGGCCATTCATAACCGTTTCCTCAAGGCGACTAAATCTCAGTAGCATGGTTCGCAGAGTTGCTGCTGTTACAGGTTGTAAGGTAATGGTACTGATTGTTCTACCGTCGCATCCGACGATATTCGTCATGTGTTCCACAGAAAGATTAAGCAGACGCGGTGACTTGCGCGTGAATCAGCTTAAAGTGAGAGTAGGCTTGTACAGCATTTACCGCACTCTCTAGTTCTCCCCCGCCTGGGCCCCATGCCAAGGCATAGTCAAGAAGACCACAGCAGGGGCGCAGGCGGATGGCGCGGCCGAATACGCACCTCGGGGTTCCCTTCCCCCCTCCTGGTCCACAATGAACACTTGACCAGGAATTTAACGTGCAACAGCATCAGCAGAAAAGGCGTGAATGACTGGGCAGCCATGCATATGACCTGTGTGCCCGGCTGAAACGCAAGTGCATCTCCCGGCAGAGAACCAGGCACCGGAGAACTGCCAGCGCACACTAGGCTGCAAGGACCATGGTGAGCTGCTCATGTCATTGCAGACGCTCACAAAAATTGGGGCCCAAAGTTTGTAAAATACAGTTTTAAGTTTGCTATTCCGTGCGGTCTTGGGGCTACTTACCTGTCAATGCACAGTCTGCGAACAACGGGACTGGGGTCACCGAAGTTACCAATCCAACAACTGTCTCTAACCCTTTAAATCGCACTTCCGTCTACGCGACATTTGCTGTTTAACAAAATGGCCATGGGGCATGACAGACAATGGAGAATCGGGAGCTCGAACAGGCAGGTTATCTGATTTAGCTGGGACACCCGCAATATTCCGCATTGTCTCGACATTCCTGGAGGCTAGTCAAGTAATGTTTGCATTCATAGACTGTATTCTACCCTGCTGGAGAACTGAAGTGTGTGAAAAAAATTGTCCCAAGCACGAAAGAAGAAGAAGAAGAAGAAGAAGAAGAAGAAGAGCCAATAGACCGAACAAGTTCCACACTCCATCGAGATAGTGACTCACAGGGCACGCAGCTGTCAAGTCTGTCAGACATTCATCAAACGGTCGGGGCAGCGAAAGATGGAAAAAATCGATCCGTTCAGGGTCGACTGGCTTGGTACGCCGTTTATATTTAACTCCTTGACAATGATGAGCCGACTAAGCCTTCCGGAACGTCAGCCGTTCAATAAATTCGCTCCGGGAGCACTTTTTTGTTTCCCAAATTTTCATCTCGGATAATTTAGCTTTGCCAATCTGAATTTAATTTATGTTCAAGAGTCCGGTAATCACCCGGACTGCCCATAACACTCTTCAGGCAATCGTTGCGCGTCCGTGCGCTAAAGATGCTGGTGACCACGGACCACGACTGTTATAAAAACGCAAGCTTTCCTCTGGTGTCCGATTGCATCCTCAGTGGAGACACTACTAAATACGGATGACTTGCTTCCACTAGCCGCGTCCTAGACGCCTCAATGTCGCAAACATCCGGCAAGCCAGCACTGCTGAGGCCCTAAGCAGAGAAATCCGGACCTGTTTTACGGCCCGAGCCGACGGAGAAGTCAGTAAGCAGTGGTCTTCACTAAAGACATCAGTCTCTGGGGCAGCTGAGAAAATCTTTGGATACACCCAGCGACGCCGCAGTGAATGGATCAGTGGAAGAACCCTGCAGTTGTCTGCTCAGACGGCTAGAGCCAGGTCCCGCAGCGATGACTACTTCCGCCAACTTCGGAAGATGACGGCAAAATCGGCCAGGGATGACCGGAAACAATATTGGGCTGAAATAGCGACATCCATGGAACAGGCCTCGAACGTTGGTGACACTCGAAAGCTCTACCGTCTGATCCGCCAAGTAAGCGGTAAGCCCTCTACACTGAGTGACTCTGTTCGCGATGTGAACGGTGGCTTTATTGCTGACAACTCGGCCAAAGTCGAGCGCTGGCGTGAGCACTTTGAGCACCATCTCAACTTCGATACCCAACCAACATCGCCCTTGCTCTCCTCCACAGCGGAGTTTCTTCCCTCTCCTACCTATGCAGTGCCATGCGATCCCCCCTCCGAGGAAGAAGTCGCCGATGCCATACGAAAGTTGCGCAACAATAAGGCACCCGGAGAGGACGGTATACCCGCTGAAATCTTTAAGTCTTGTGTCGACACTCTGGAGCCCTGGCTCCATGAGGTGATTGAACGAGCGTAAAGAGACGAGGTTGTTCCTGATGACTGGGGCTTAGGCATCCTTGTACCTATCCTCAAGAAGGGAGATAAGACGAGATGCGAGAACTACCGCGGCATAAGTCTCATCGACGTTGCTGCGAAGATCTTCGCTATTGTCCTACTCAGGCGATTCCAGGCTGTGCGTGACTCAAGGACGAGGCCCAACCAAGCCGGATTTCGTGCTGGAAGTGGATGCGCAGATCAGATATTCACACTGAGGCGCATTCTCGAATTTCGCCATAGCTACCAACAACCGACGGCCGTCTGCTTCGTTGACTTTGCCGCCGCGTTCGATTCTGTTCACCGTGAGTCCCTGTGGCGGATAATGGCGCTAGATGGTGTACCAGCAAAAATCATCGCCATGATCAAGGCCTACTATCGTTCCACTACTGCGAGAGTCCTGTTCCGTAACAATCTTTCCCAACCGTTCGGTATTCGGTCTGGCGTCCGACAGGGTTGTATCCTGTCACCCATACTGTTCAACTACGCTATTGACTGGATCCTCGGGAGGGCCCTACGCGACAGTGACGGCGTTGAATTTGCACCCGGACATCGACTGACTGATCTCGACTTTGCCGATGATATCGCCTTACTTGCTTCAAGTTTTGGTAATCTGCAGTCCATGGTGTCACGAGTGAACGAGGTCGCTAAATCAGTCGGTTTGTCCATAAACGCTGGGAAGACCAAAGTATTCTCAAGCTGCATCCCTGACCAGGAGAAGGCACCCCTGGGGATCGATGGCTGTCAACTTGAAGAAATGGACAGTTTTAAATACCTCGGGGCGCGGCTGCTGCCTAATGGACAGAGTAAGGACGACATTGTCTCCCGAATCGATGCTGCCCGCTGGGTTTTTTCAAGCCTTCGGAAATGCCTGTGGAACCGACGTGACCTCTCCATCGCCACTAAGATTCGCGGGTACCGTGCATCTGTCCGGTCTGTCCTTCTCTACGGTTGCGAATGCTGGGCTTTGCGCGTGGCGGATGAGCGAAAACTGGAGGTATTTGACAACCACTGCTTAAGGATCATCCTTCGAGTGAAGTTAACCAACTTCGTCTCAAATGAGATAGTCCGCGCTCGCTGCGATAACATCGCCAGGATAACTCAGGCCATCCAAGAAAGACGACTGAGGTGGTTCGGGCATGTTCTTCGTCGTCCACCTCAGGAGCTCAGTGTTACTGCCCTCGATCCGGCACCGTTGCCCCATTGGAGGCGTCGATGAGGGGGTCAGTTCAAAACCTGGCTCGACACTGTCCGTCAAGACATGGCGGTGGTTATTGGACCGTCGGTATTCGGTCTCCGTCGTTGGCGAAGGGGATGGGTTGAGCTGTCTAGATCTGCTGCCGCGGATCGTCACGCGTGGAGAGGTACAATTCGGGACATCATCGAGGCCGGCTAGATCAGGCATGATCGCAGCCGTATCAAGTACAAGTAAGTAAGTACTAGCCGAACTGATGCCAGGAGCAAAGGGTGTGAGACGGTCACCCGTAGACGCTTGGTTGGAAATTGTGCAGGTTACCGCGTCCCCACGCAGCGTCGCCATGCGGTTATTATGTCAAGGTCACGTAACACCCACCCTGTTTTCACGATATCAACAGTTCAACTACTGCAGCCTTTTAGAAAGAATAAAATCGTCGTCGACGTAAATCTATCGGTGTCTTATTCGGCCGACTGCGGCGGCATTGAATGCGGAGAACGCAAGCTCGTCCAAGGCAAAAAGACACCCGCTCAGCGGTCATGATCTAGTTCTCCAGTACTGCGGTCTGACCTTGCGGAATATAAATCTATAATGTGGCAACCACGAGCAGGCATGCCTAATGTCTCACATGCCCAGAAGTGGCTCGCGGTCGGCTATTATCGGACATGACGGCAAGCAACCATCAGAAGGTCGAAAAGGCAACACAAATCCGTTGGGTTATCATCAGCTCCAAAATGGGTGAGGCTGTGCCGATGCGCCCCTGGCATACCCCCGTTACTCCAAAGCAGGACTAACTAGGGGGAGCAAAACGTCAGCCACATCCTTCTGAACACTCAGAGGTAAATTATACTGCGCCACCTTCGTGAACGGACTTAGAATAGCCGGCTCAAGGGCAATTCTCACGGCGTGCGAAGCGTCTTGGGCTGAAAGGTCGTCAACTGACGCTGTAACTCAGTCCATGCAGTCAGCTCGTTTGCGTGGTATGGCGGGCGGAGTGCAGTTGCAATGGCTCCTTCTTAGCGTGACCTCTGGCACTCTCACGCGTGTGAAATGCATGTCGCCAACGTCCTTTAGTGTGAAATTCTGATGCTTGTGTTTGGGGAGAGGGGTCGTCGTGTGCCCAGTCTCGGCACCAGACGACTGACCGGCTCAGACATTGGATTCATTGCTGGAGGAGGAAAGAGAGCGAGGTCAACAACTTAGCGCACTTTCTTCCCTAAAAACAAACTGACTCAAATGAAGCCGTCATGGTGAGCTAAAAGCTGTGGCTTGGAAGGATGCAAACTGGCCGCAATGGCTCCTTCCTAATGTGGCTTCCAAAGCACTCCTTACTAATGGGATCAGAGCCGGGTGTGGAGACAGGCTTAGGAGTGGTTCCAGCCGCGCCAGCCACCTGCGCTTCTCCTCTAACTTCCTCTTTTCTTCAGTGTGCTGCTTCTTGATGGAGTCAAACTTCGCTTGCAGCTGCAGACCAAGACGGGATTTGTTAGATGAAGGGAGCTTCAACTGGATATGATTGCTTTCGAAATAACTAGGAGACCAAAAACCCTCTGGAGAGATTTCTTCTCCTGGAGAGTCAGCACCATTAAATATGTAACCTTCAAAACTTCAACATAGTCTTCCATGCCAGGTCGCTGAACATGTGTCGCAGCAGTACTATTCTGCCAGGTTAAGCGGTATGGAAAGAATAAGAAACTACCATTCAGGCTATAATGCACGCAACACAAATTGAAAAGGTCGGTCGTGAAGTCCGAACCCGGCGTTCCTTCCCATTCACACTTGCAACGGCGCTCAGCATGGGTTGTTCAAATTAGCACGCCTAGAATGGCTACCACTTTCACCAGTCGACCAGTCAGCGGTGCAGTTTAGGGAGTGGGGCTAAAACTGGTCTTAACGTCGCCTTTCCTCACATTCATCTATGTCTTCAATTAACCATTCAGGAGAGGAGGCACCTGCCCGCTGGCTGGCCTACGCGCACACGAGTGGAGAACAGTGGTGTGGTCTGTAATAACGGCTAGATGCGAAATAGACGGACTGGTACGTCTGGATAATAAGCAGCAGCGGCAGCGTTACTAGAGCGGCGAGAACCGAGGTCTGACACAGCAAGAACCCAATGATGGCAATATGACATAACCGTGAACTGCTAACAAGAGCTATCTTGCCACCACTGCCTCGCGGTTAGGTTGCCAATGATTTAAGTGCCAGGTAAGTGCGATAGTTAGCCACATCGTCATCGTTCCTAATTATAGCTAAGTCCAGGAAGGATGAATTCCAAATAGACACCTTTAAGCGGGCGAGGCACGTGGCCAGTTATACGAGACAGTCAACTACTATACTGATAAAGCCTAACGCCGATTCCAGCGGTTTCGGCAGGATCGAAGGAAGGCCATGTGAGTCCAACTGGTCTAACGTTGGATACCTGTTGAACGGTAATTCAACAGATCCACTACCTATCAGTACTGGGCAGTGAGTACAGGGACTGCTCACTGCGAGGGCATAAGGTCGAGTCTTATGTGACGATTTAACTGAAGTATCTCGTGGATTACATAACCACCTAAGGCCTTAGCGTTCAACCTTGAACCTCGACTTGACAAAGACCTTTTTAAAAAATTTGCCTCTTGGGCGCCGCTAGCCACTGTGTTGCCGCCTGCTTAACGTCTGTATCGATGGCTGCTGAGGTTGCAAAGCGTTTGGTATGTGCCCGTCCACCGACTAAATTTGTTCAACTAGGAGCCAGAATGTCGCACTTTAAAGCTAAATGGCCGCGTGGGCTTTGACTGCCTGCCGGATCAACTTGTCGAAAAATCGATTAACCAAGGCTTTGCTTTCAACATCCTTTGTGTGGGTACGTTACGTTATTTTCTAAAAAACCATATTTCTTCAGGAGAGACTGGCCTGGGGAAGTCGACATTAATTGAGACACTTTTTAATCAGAAGTTCGACTCCACTCCCGCGTCCCATGATTCAACAGAGGTTAAGTTGAAGTCGACAACGTACGGTTAGTGCTTGTGAGTTTTATGTTTCCCCTAGACCTCAAAGAGTCGAACGTGAAATTAAAGCTTACTGTCACGGAAACCGTGGGCTTTGGTGACCAAATAAACAAGTCAAACTGGTATGTTCTCTCGCCGTTTTCACGCCCGTAGTGCTGACAGTGTAGTGGAATTTCTCGATGCTCAACACGAAAGCTATTTACAGGAGGAGCTTAAAATAAAGCGAGCAATGCATAACTACCACGACACGCGAGTGCACGTTTGCTTATATTTCATCGCTCCCACAGGACACAGGTAAGACACACTGTAGTGTCTAGCCACTCCCGAGATCGGTTATTTTTTTATAAATTATGGCTTGTTCGCCGTCAGTTTCTGGGATGAACGTTTTTTTCTTTCACTGGATCTTTGCTTTGCTTAAAGTCTTCATGCTTTCTTCTCTGCATTATCATTTAGGAACTAGGCCTAACTTCCCTGTCTGTCATTTTTCTTTTTTTTCTTCAGTCTTAAGTCTGTAGATCTGGTGGCAATGAAGAAGCTGGAGAACAAGGTCAACATCATTCCTGTGATTGCTAAATCGGACACTATAACAAAAGCTGAGTTGCTGAAATTCAAAGCCCGCGTATGTCGCACAATAGTCTCAGTTGTTCATCTCTTGTTATTAGGTGATCTCGGAAATAAAAGCAAGTAATATCCATCTCTACGAATTTCCTACTGATGACGAAGTAGTCAGTGAGGTGAACAAAAGCACGAATGTAAGTTCTTGCAACCGTACGCGTTCTATGAACCCCTGTTTGTGTTGTGATCTTTTTGTTACCCGCTTATAGCATACTCCCTTTTCGGACTAACTGGCGCTGCCTCGCCAGTCTTTTGTACAGTTTACTTTGCTAAGTGATCGCATGCTCCTGTTTTGTATATCACCAAGTCCTTCATCTCGAGTCAAGTTGC
The DNA here is from genome assembly GCA_902702965.1 of Spirometra erinaceieuropaei. NCBI lineage: Eukaryota > Metazoa > Platyhelminthes > Cestoda > Diphyllobothriidea > Diphyllobothriidae > Spirometra > Spirometra erinaceieuropaei. Next base: position 1,111,483 of record CACRXP010000068.1, read on the forward strand.
GCCAAGTCTAATTCAGCATGGTAACTGCCGGGAACAACATATTCTGCCGTCTAATTCAACATCCCTATTGCCCTTTGCTGCGCCGGTTAATGTCTTCCGTCCCTGTTCTGTTAGACGCTGTCAGCTTTAAACTCTACGCCAATGTCCTATACTTCTGTGGAATCTATTCTAGCTGCTTGTTCCATTCGCGGTTGTGGGCAGTACGGAGGAGGCAAAAATAAATGGCCGAACACTTCGTGTGCGACAGTATCCCTGGGGCTCCGTGCAAGTGGAAAACGAGGCCCACTGTGATTTTGTGCGCCTCCGTGAAATGTTGCTCCGCGTTAACATGGAAGATCTGCGCGAGCGCACGCATGTAGTGCATTATGAAACGTATCGGAAGCAACGCCTAACCGAAATGGGCTTCAGGGACGATGAAAAAATTTCTCTGCAGGTGAGAATTTGTCTTCCGACTACTTATCTGTGCAGGTTTTGTGTAGGTCTTTTGTTAATTCTGACGCACGCAGTTGTTTTGGCTCCGTACCACATTGGAGCTCTTGCTAAAAAATTCATTTCATTTCAATGCTGGGTGGTACCGGCTATTTAGTGTGCCTCGTACGTGCGTTACCCTTATGAGCCCGAAGGCGGGGAATGGTATCAATCAAAGTCAGTTATCATCCATCCATGCACGTGGGATTATGTCAGACGCCGACTGTTATAGTGGAGCCTCGTCCTCCATTTTTATTCATCCTTAACGCCACCAAAATGGACGACGCTGTGGCCGGCACCAAGCATTTCCATTTGTGCAAATGAGGATGTTAACTTTGCCGCTCGGGAGTTATACGAAAGCTGTATTCCGACATAAGGGCAGACCTGTCGTTTCATCAGTGACTTGATTTGATGCAGTTGAGAATGAGCATACGGCAATCTACTTAACATAACCTGCGTTCTTTGAGGTTGTGATTTCATTCAATCAAGTTCCTTCGACTAAGGCGTGTGCCGCATTCGATTTCTGCCATATCTAGCGGGATCTATAGGCGGAGTTTCAGTCGAGGTCTTGAGTACAGAACTCTTCGGCATCACCAGCTTTCTCGTGGTATTCACCAGATATAACATTCCTCTGTCTCGTCTCGCCAAATCGGACTTTTTGACGCCCCATGTCGTCGAAAGTCGCTCAACATTTTGTCTCTGTATCTAATAGCTCACCAAGATAGCGACTTAATCCATGCTCTCAGGACCCATTTTTTGCATTAGGTTTCAGAAAAAGTCGGACACCATCTTCATTTCTCTTTATAAAGCATTTTCTCACGTGTTTACCCACTTAAACCTTAGGAAACATATGAGAAACGGCGCGAATTGCAGCGAAAGGAACTGAAACAGAAGGAAGAAGAAATGCGTCAGATGTTTGTTCAACGTGTTAAGGATAAAGAGCAAGTCTTAAAGGAGTCGGAACGCGAGGTTAGTGTGCTTTTCATTAATTTCGTTACCTGTGTCCGTCCACGTTGTTGTGCATGTTTCTTACTGCCACTCAAACGGTAGTACGAAATCGGCAGCGGCTGCAGACTTGCCCACTATCGTGCAGTACTATCATTTTCATGAAAAGTCAGTCTGAGGTTGAGATTACGCATCGTCCTCAAGTAAGATGTGACACGGGCAGCCTTGCCGCCATATTTTCCCTTTATCTGTCAAGGATGTTTAAATTAGTGCATTTACAGTCTTGGTGAGCATTGTCTTGGGGGTGCGAAAGTCAGAATGCAGTAACAATTCGGTTCATCCGATCACCCACATGATGATGGTTGAACTATAACTGCGTTGAAGTAGGTTGTCGGATGATAGATGAGATTGGTTTGTCATTTGAGTGCGTCTCTTACGTCGGATCCTTTTTTACCAGTGATGCAATGAAGGTTTTTGAATAGCGACCTAGTCTCCCCATTTGTCCACGCCGGCTGTAAGGGACAGCCGTGGCAGGGGACACCTGCTCTTGAAGCTTCTCCAATGAGGGACATGCTTACTGACCGATCCATGGGTGTAGGTGTCGTAATTAATCTCTAGTTCTGTACAGAATTATAACCAACCCCTCCTTGTCTGACAGAGGGGTCAAGTGTTTGACTTGTTCTTGTTTGACTGTGTAAATGGAATTAATCCTTTATCATCGTTTCATGCATCCCGGGTCCCTTTTAATTACATTTCACTCCTATCTCTGCACAGTCGTATCTCAGAATTAACAGGTTCTGTTGGGATAGCCCTCATCCTCTCCGTCTATGGGGCCCTTTAATAAGGGCTGTGCCATACCGAACCGTTGCTCGATGCAACTCTTGAGCACTTGAGTTTTGTGGGATTTTTCAGTTAGGTCGTCATACACTCACTGCTCAGTGCCAGTAGGCAGTGGATCTGCCGAGTTACCGCACAACCTGTGTCTTGCATTAAGCCAGTTAGATCCAAACGACCTTCCTTCGACTCTGTTAAAACCGCTGCAGTCGGCGCGAAGTCAGCCGGACAGGGGATCCTCTGACAAGGACAGCTCTTTTGAAAAAACGACTATTCTGGGTATCAGTGCGCCGTTTTTTCTACCGTTGCCTGCGTGCGTTTGCATCACAGACGTTCCAGCAGGCACCTGTCTAACACCTATGAGGGGGACTGTTATTCAATGGTGGATCTGTTTTAGTATAGCCAAGACCCCGATTCTGTCAGTCGGCCCCGTAATCTAGGTCTTAGGGTTCCCTTCTCTCCGATTATCTTTCGAAACGGTTAGAATGTTAGTTGAAAACTAGTATACATTCCAAGCTTACGCGCTGTGGAAAGACTTTGTCATTGACTACTTTACATAGCCGGCCACGTGCCGCACCTGCATAAGGGTGGCTGTCTGGGATTTATCCTCCCAGAACTTAGTTCTTCTTAGGGACGACGTTGATTTGGCTAATTGCCATAATTGCCTGCGCTTATCTCCCGTGGCACTTAAACTGCATGGCAGCGGTAACAAAAGAACCTCTTGTCAGCAGTTCACGGTCACGCCATATTGCCATCATCGGATGCTTGCTGTGTGTCAGACCTCAGTCCTCGCTGCCGCTGCTGGTCACTATTGCTTATTATCCAAACACACCAGCCTATTCCGCATCTAGCCGTCACTGCAGACCCTCCCACTTTTCTCCACTCGTGTGCACGCAGACCAGCCAAGAACTGTGTTACCAGGCAGATGCCTCCCCTCCGGAGTGGTTAACTGAAGACGTGAACGAAAGCCGACCTTTAGAGCAGTTGTAGCCCCACCCCCTATGCTGCACCGCAGACTGACCGACCGGTGGATGGGGAAGATAGTTATTCGAGATGTGCTTATTTTAACAACCCATTCTAGACTATGATGTAAGTATGGATGGGAAGGGACGCTGCGTCTAGGCTTCACGGTCGACCTTTTCAACTTGTCTTGCGTGTATCATAACCTGAACGTTAGTTTTTTACTCTCTCACCACGCCGCTTAGCCTAACAGAATAGTAATTTTGCGATAAATTCGGCGACCTAACGCGGAAAATTGCTTTGAAGTTTCGAGAACCGCGCATTTATTGGTGTTGACTCTCCAGGGGAAGAAATTTGTCCACAAGGTATTTGGCCTCTTAGTTATTTCGAAAGGAAAGTTGTAATCCACTGTGTATAACCAGTTGATATTCTCTCCATTTTATAAATCTCTTCTTGGTCTGCAGCTGCAAGCGAAGTTTGACGCCATCAAGAAACAGCACGCTGAAGAAAAGAAGAAACTAGAGGAGAAGCGCAGGATCTTGGCTGAAGAAATGGCGGCCTTTGAGCGCCGAAAGCAGCTGGCGGAACAGGCCAAGCAAGGCAACTTGACAATGAAGAAAAAGAAGTAAAAACGCCTAGCTCTTTTCAAGTTCTCTTACATTTGATCCGCACCTAATATCGAGCACCCTATGGAGTTCATTTTTCGCTGCATTTCGAGTCCTGCTAACCAGTGGTTAGTCGGTATCGCTGGAATCACATTTATACATCAATTTGATACGACCATCAGCTCCTCACGCTTTTGTGTATATTCTGTTTTCTTTTTGTCTTACTTGCAATCATCTACCCTTTTCTGTGTTCGCATGTATTGAACACTTGCATTCATCGATTTGCTTTTACGCGCGAAGCCCAGTGTCCTCTTAAAAGTAGCGTCTTCCCTTCAACGACGTGTTGGAATCCAGCAATCCTCACAGACTTTTCTAGTCTTTTTAATGGGTTATATATGGTCTGATTTGTGTTAACGTCTTCTACCAACATGTTGTTTTCTGCTGAAAATGCAGTACCCGTCTCTTGACTTAGATATTGGTTCCTCAGTGCATCTGGGAGTGACTGATCGACCGGGGGGGGGAGTGGGAAGAATGGTAGCTCGGCCGCCGGATTCGACAACGTCCAATGTGTGCCCACAGCAGGGTAAGAGCAGGAACGGTGACTTGCGCGTGACGTAGTTTATAACGATAGTAGGCTCGCCCAGCATCTACCCCTTCACCGTGATAGGTTCAAGTGCTTCAGATCGTTTATAGTGAGGAAAAGTGCGCTGAGTCGTTGACCTCACTCTTCCCACTCCCGGGCACGAGCCCACTGTCCGAGCCGGTTAGTTATCAGGCGCTGGGAATGGGCGCAGTGGCTGAAGGCTAG
>CACRXP010000068.1:1119462-1130595 GCA_902702965.1 Spirometra erinaceieuropaei
TCACCAGAAGTTCACACAAAAGAGGTGGGCGGTATGCATCTCACATGCGTAAGAGTGCTAGAAGTCACATTGAGATGGAGTAATTGCAGACTATCGGTCCACTACACGACAATTCAACTGCCGTGTGCCACACGGCAATGTGAGAGCAGGGACGGCGACTTGGGCGTGGTTTAGTTCACAGTGAATGTGGAATTGCGCAGCATCTACCCACCTGGACCCGGCGTCAAGACAGAGTCAAGAACGGAGGCGGGGAGGGCGCAGGTGGGTGACGCGGTCGGGCCTGCACCTTGGCGTTTCACTCCACACCCCCTGGTCCACACAGCAAATAACCAGGTTTTTGACCAACAACAATGGGCAGAGGGCGGCATGGGTCCGAGGGTGCGCGGCGTCTGTCGGCGACCGGGTCTGCCACCGCACCCCGAAATGTTGGCATTTGTCATGGTGCACAATCCGATAACGCCTATCAGAATCCGATATGGCACCCGTGTTTGTCCAGCGCCTCTACCACTTGATCCGTTGGGGGAGGGGGGACACCGTCTACCAAACAAACGCACACAGACAACTGAGCTGACTGCGTGGACTGAGTCGCAACGTCAGTTGTCAACCTTCCGAGCCGCGGCGTTTAGCGCATCGTGATAGTTTTAGGCTCGGATCCCACATGCAGCACGAGGGATAAGCAGTCATTCAGCACGCAGCGGCTGTGCTGTCGGAATTGCGGTCTGACACCATCCAGACATATCCTATGATTGCGGTGTGCTGCCGCGGTCACAAGTCGTCATTCACTAAGTCCCTGTCGGCGATGGTTCTTCGTCTAGTGGATTACCCGAGAACTAGGGGATCCAACTCATATCAAACCTCGGCTTCGGTAGTAGCCCGACTCATTGCGTCATTACAATCGGAACGCCAGATTCTCCAATGGCTCCTGTCTGTTCAGGCTTCCGATTCCCAGTATCTGTCATAGTAAATGATCATATCGTCAAACAGCAAATGTCGCGTAGACGGAAGTGGTATTCAAAGACTTAGAAACTGCTGTCACATTAGTAAGTGCGTTGACTCCCATCTGGTTTCTCGAAAACAGTGCATTCACAGGTAAGCAGCCTCAAGAATGCACGGGATGCCAGACTTAACAATCGTATTTTGCAGCTCGTAACAGCAGCAGGTCTTCCGTCGAAATGCCGCATAGTATTGGGATCCAGCTGTCTTAAGGATACGATTAAGAATGACCGCGCTCATAGCTGGTATGTGTGAAAAGTTGCCATGGTGCTCCGCGGTGGTCGTGAGGGAGCCGCACTTGCGAATCCAAGGTAGTTAACTTGCCGAAGTGCGATGAGTCGACAACACAAGTTGGGCAAGACAGAGTTATGGGGCAGAATTTACTGAGGCGGAAGAGTGTACACTCAGCTTGGAGACGATGTCGCAGTTCGCCTCATCAGGCGCATGTGTCGACCGAAGTGCATGCGCCTTCGCCCTGCCCGTCTGCAGCCAATCAGGATTCAAGCTCCCGCCACGCCACTGCCGAGTCATACGTGGCCCCAGCAACAAATTGGCAGGGAGTTCTGGGCTAGCAGAAGGGCGTCGTGAGAAAGCGACCGTGCTGGCGATCGTGAAATCAGACTGCTACAGACGTACCCTAACCACCATAATCCAACTACCCGACCCTGTTAAATAGGAGGACCTGCAGATATTTGCTCTACGCAGACAGCCGAAATGCAGTCAAAGCGAACGCAGCGCGTTTCTTGATGCCCACCAGCTTGCACCGGCCAGCCGGATTCGAGCGCGAGTGTTCAGCGCATGGAAGTGCATAACCCCATAAACGGGGAAAATCGACCAGCTGATTGGTCAACGCCCCTGCCTTGCTTGTGCAACGCCCGTCTGAAGTGGCGTTTGCATGGCTAAGACCTTGCTGGCGGGTTCACCTTTTCGGGACAGTTCTTGACACGCAGACTCGCGAATACCGATTTGCCTTATGCCGGAACCCGTCAGCAAGAAATAATGCTAGCCAGTGACCATCAGCTGTCTTCGTTACTTATCACTGTCTTTCCTGAATGGTTTTCTGGCGCTGGTTCTGCTATTTCAACGCTTGTCTAGCGCAGAAATTTGACCGTGAATACGTTTCTGTTGCAGTGTGAAATGCGCGCCTTATTCATTACCCTCAGTTCTTGCAGGCAACCGTGTGTTGGCCTTTCCCATCGTCAGTTTTCGTATTGTCCCGAGTATTTTGATTTGAAACGCGCACGCTTCGCCCTCATTTACCCTTCGTCTCCTAGCACTAGCCGGTTGCGTTCTTCGGGACGTTTGCCACCGGCTGGCCCATAATGTGGTTCTGAGCGTGTAAATGCAAAAAGCTCGAATTTTATTGCGACTTCTCGTCAAGGAGAGGTCCCGAATGGTCGCCTTTCGCACTCTTTCGTTGCACGAGTTTCCCGTCATGTGCAGTTCCCTCCCATTGGCCAGTAAGATGCTGCCGTCGATGCATGAACGTGCAAATTCTGCCCCGCCACCCAACCTCCTCCACCGTCCGCACAGACCGCTGGGATTGAGTCATCGCTACCTTGGCAGAAAAAAGCTACCTCACAGTGACTGTTCAGCGTTAACACCAACTCCGAGCGCGTTGTTACGATCGTGCACACCATAACGCTAGCATGTTACTACTTCGGGCCTTGGTGACAGTAGGCTGGAGGGAAAATGAATTATTCAGTGCAATGGCAGTCTTGTAAGTCACGCATTTGAACGTGTGGTAATGATGTTCCAATATTATATTTGCTCTGGTGAGGAAACTAAGCACTCTCCTTTTGTTTTTAGTCATAGGCCAGTGGCGAGTCTCAGTCCGGCTTAGTAGAGCTGAGTTTTACCTGATTGGCTGACGGAGCAGAGAAGCCTAGTCTACGATTGTCGCAAGAGTGCTAGTTGTTCACCCCGCACTGGCCGGACCCAGTTTTCACATTTCTGATTTTTCTCACAAAACTTTCATAGGACGGAGCCATTGCTGTCTGCTCCCTAGTTCGCAGCCTTCCCAGTCATGATTCTGACCTGCCTGATTTATCTGCCACTGTGTCGGATCGCCTGAATGACTACTACAAGAGGTTGTCTTTTCTTCAGAATGTTAACTGAGTCTACAGCGGCTCTCAGCGGGTGATGGCAAAGCAATTTCCTGTTTAGGAAAGAAATTTCTAAAATCGGACTGGCGTGTACAGCCGGAAAGGCTCTCAAGGCGGCCCGGAAGCCGGGATGTTTGGATCGACTTGAGGTCAAATTTGGTGCTTTTCGGCAGTGCCAGCGTGTTCGGCAGAACCCTTGGCTAGATCGCAGTTGGTAGCCCGTACCCGCATTACGGGTGGCTGGGGGGTTTGTTTACTGGGGTTATTTTGTGGTGCTCCATAATCACATCTGACACATTTGGCTTCCGTTTTACGTTTGAGGTTAGAATTAGGGTACCGGTTAATGTTCTCCGATTTTCTGATTAGGGTTATGCCTTTAGGCTTAGGTTTTCGGGTTATGGTTAGGGTTCGAGCGTACGAAAAGGTTCCTGTATTACGGTTAGGCTTCTCAGTTACGGCTATGTCTAAGGGCTACGGTTACGTTTAGGATTTTGGCCAGGGTTAGGGTTGGGGTTGTCGTTAGGGTTAACGGTTAACGGTAACGGTTGAGGTTAGGGTTAGGGTTAAGGTGGGATGAGGGTTAAGCTGGCCGTCCGCTTCCCATTCCGGACTACCAACTGCGATTTAGCCGAACCCTTTTTGGGTAGTCTATTTGAGACTGCAAATCAATGAGTTTAGGAGTCCTCGCTTTCCTCCGCTCTCTGTTGGCAGTCTATTCTCCTCGAGTGTTATAATTCCTGAGCTCCATTTTCCAACCCGCGCGGCTATTCGCGCAGTCAGGAGGCGGTAAGGCGGTGTTTGAAGCCATCCAGCGCTGACGTAAATGGTGCCTTTTCAGTGCGCGTACTTTTTGTTATGTAAATAGGCAGGCCACGGTGACTGTGCAGCCGGCCGCTTCTGTGTGCGCGGCTTTTTTGCATACTGACGCTGCACTGACTTTGCCGTCGGCGATAAGTGGGGCTGACTGGCATGCCTGGTACTAGAACCCAGCTTTGGAGTGTGTCATCCTGCAGTGGGTGAGTGTGGCAACTCCCCTGTCCTTCTGCTACCTGTGCCAATTAGGTTAGACATGACTATCTCACTAGTCCATGGTTCCAGGCGAGGTTGCGGCGAGCAGAAGCCATTGCAAGGCCTGGTGGCATTGCCGACAAAGACAAAAGAGACTGGAATGGCCATTTCTGGCTCATTAGCCGTCGTCAGCCAGTCATACCCGCCCCCCAAGTGTGGAACACCTGGGGCTTGATCTCGCGACCTGTTAGTTAGAAGTCCACGCCTCTAACCACTGGGCCACGAGCCCGTTGCCCTGTCGGCTGTGATCATAAATATACAATGGTAGTAGGGCACTCATCGATCGCGTTACGGAACCCACTCGTCCCGTTTGTGCCTTGGAGCTCTTTCATAAGCCCCGCCAGCAGCCGCACAGCGGTGCTGTTTCACGGTCGTTACCGATCATCAGTACGTCACAGGCCGCGTGAGATCCTAGCCACAACAGTCAGAGTCAAACGCCCACTTGACATGCTTATATATCTCACTTCATAAAACATATGACGTACTGATGATCGGTAACGACCGTGAAACAGCAGTCTGCGTCTGGCCTTTTGCACTCTTAGCGGCTGCCTATGTATTATAGCCAGAATAGCATTACCGACAAAGACAAGGGAGTCTGGAATGGCCATTTCTGTCTTATTAGCCATGATCAGCCTGTCGTACCTAACCCCCCAAGTGTGGAACACCTGGGGCTCGATCCCGCTCGCTCTCGAGCCCCAAGGCACAAACGGAACGAGTGAGTTCCGTGGCGCGATCGGTGAGCGCCCTCCTACCATTACAAGACTATATGTCTTTGTTCAACGCTCCGCCACGTCAACGTCATCCACCCTCCCAGCGACAAGGTCACAGTGGCTTCCGCTGCCTCGCCTGCGACAGTCCCCTCGTGCCGAAAATCTGATGGTTGTTGGGATCAGCGCACTCTCTCTCTCTCTCTCATAGCCCTCAGGGGTGAAACTTTGACGCTAGTCCGTCAGAGACAGAGCCAGCGGTCGTCTCAAGGTCATTCACCCCTTGCAGCGAGCCGCCCCAGACGAGCTGACCTGAAGTCACTCGACCGACTTTAGCTCGGACACAATTGCGTCCACACAGCATCGCGGCTACCCATGCGCCACTTTAACGCGCCACTCCCTGCAACCAGCAAAACAAGCCACTGGGCCACCACCCCTCGGCAAATGCAACACACACTGATTGGACACCACTTCAGCTTGACTCACGATCCTACGGAAGCGGCTGCCAGCACTACCTCAATGACTCTCAGGCCTGACTGGACGCAGTCAACACCAGCCCTGGCTTCGCCAGCGGCCACTGCTTCCTGAGAGGACAACTCCGGGTTCTGTGCACAATAAACTCCTCATTCTGGTGCCTTCCGTCTTCTTCCAACATGGGATTTGACTTGATAATTGTAGCTCGCAGACTACACACATTCTCACAGCCGTGCCACTACAGAAGCCAGTGTTAGATAAGATTTAAGATTCCTACACATGGTTTTCGGGCATGTTTTCTCTGATAGTCACCCTGATCTGTCATTTTTGAAGGATGTCAAGGCCTTTTTGCATATATGGTGCAGGAGATGAGCATTAGGAAATGAACCCCTCAGTATTTTGGGTGGACTTCTGCTAAATTCCAGGGAGGGAGGAGGTAGCGCTAGGAGTAGGTTTAAAGTTTGGACACGGGAATAGGTACCTCCCTGCAATCTAACGTAAAGCCGCCTTACGGGGACCCATATTGCCGTGACCAGCCATGCAGAATAACATGATGCCTTTGAAATGATCCGGATTTGAGCATGTCTGCGCTAATGAGGACACTGCATTGCCACTCGCGCTTTCGACGAGACTGGCAATTTCGATTTAGCTTTAACATTTTAAGTAACGGAAAGTTCGTCATATTCGCGTGAATTCCAATACAACCATCACTTTTTGTACCTCTAACTGGGGACCTCGATGTGCGTAGGTTAACGACATGTCAATAGAAGCGAGGAGACGAGTCCCAGGAAGTAGTCTTGAAGAAGGAGACACGATCGCCGGGACAAGAGCTTTATTAGCCTGACGTTTCGGATTCCTTCTCGAATCCATCATCAGAGACAAAAAAGCAGAAACGGGTGGTTCATGCACTAGAGGCTGCAGTATCTGTAGTATGCAGTCGCCAAGCTACCGCATACCTATGAACATTCACGGCTCCCCTTCCTCCGGGATCGTCGCACTTGGTGTGATCATTGCTTGATGGCCAACATGTGTAACGACATGTCCTTACACATGCCTTAAGATTGATCAAATTGAGGGTAAGTTAGCGCATTCGCCTATTCACCCTAAGCCGGCTTTGGTGCTCAGTGTGTGTGTCTTGTTTGTCTAATTAGACGGGTAATTCTGGAAAAACCATTTCTAAACGACTTCCTCAACTGAAGAAAACGATAATCTAACCAGGATAATTCGGTGATTTCTTAGCCCAATGCGACAGCTAGTGAATATGGTGTATGTACAATGTCTATGCAAATGGTTTACAAAATACCAGTTAATGCGTCTGACTGCCACATTTATGCAAATGCTGCTACTTAATTATTTTAGTAGCACATGGCGCCTGGACGTTCGTCAACGCTGTCGGCTTCGCGTCGCGCGCCGCACTTTAGACGTGTCTTCCAGGCCAGGGTCATCTGAGGCCGCCGGTTAGAGTAAGAAACACGACACCACACAGTGGGAGGAAGTCATTTTAAAGCGTAAACATATAGGCGGATTTATCGGGCTGCGTTTATTTAAAGGATAGGCAGTGTTTCAGGAAAAGCAAAAACCAAAACACATTCTGCCAGAGAGTCCAGAAATTCGCTTCTGTACTAATTACCATACCAATGGGGGCGACAAATAAATTAATCTCAATCGCTTTCAGGCAGGATTCTCCGAGACAATATTGTTGCGACTTGATAGTTCCTCTTGTTTTTTACCCAATAATTGGTGTACACTATTGTCTGTGTGAAGTAATTGCCTCCGAAGGCTTAGTAACGTAGAACGGCTCCTGAAAAGACTGATTTCTGATAGTTCGCACAAATACTGATTTTGCCATATAAGACTTTTAAAGACACCAGAGCGTGCCAGGATGGCCGAGTGGTTAAGGCGGTGGACTTAAGATCCACTGGAGGATTCTCCGCGTGGGTTCGAACCCCACTCCTGGCAACGTTTTTCGAGTAACGACGTTGATAGAACACCCGACGGGAAAATTTATATTATGTTTACAATAATGACTTTCGCGGAATTGGCTAGTGCGTAGCCCATACAGCGTCTTGTTAAGCATTTCCGCCACGCACTTTTTACGTTCATGTTTACTTTCTGGTTGCTCAAGGTCCACAGTAGGGTTTAGGTATCCTGAACTTAAAGCGTAATTCCTTTAGGTAGCCCTATAATATCCGCTCTCTGAGAATAGCTGTTCAGAGTACGGCGGGAGGCCAGGATTGCAGTAGTGCTTAGTTTGCGGACACGTTAAACACAATTAGTTCGTAAAAAATGCCCGCTGGACATAATTAGTTCGTAAAAAATGTGACTCATAATAACAGTTTCGGAAACTAGCCCACTGCCCACAGATAAAGCGTCTTTAACTGACTTTTGGATCACCTTTGCCGACTTATTCGAATTCAGATAATAGTTCGTACTGATTTAAAGCAAGTAATATAAGTAACAATAATAGCCTACCTCGGACCCGAACCTGTTTCTTTATGCACTGATTTCGTCAGCAGTCAGGGCGGGGTAGGTAACCGAACCTTGACCAAAAGTCACGGTGACCACGGTGCAACACCAAGCGAGAGGGTGACGACCGAAGTAGTTTATGATTTTAAAAGGAAGTCTAATTGCATGGTTTCGAAATAAATTGTCTTTTACAGCAAGATTACTTACAGCCAATCTTGTAAAACACCTTGTGATCTACTCGCTCCATACGCACTGAGTCGCATCGAACAACAATCGTTTTTAGTTGTGTTGGGTTTTAACTCGAACGCACAGTAAACGTTTGAAAATGTATGCTGACCGTAAATATACAAAGTATGCTGCGCAAAATTGCTTGTAACCCTTCAAATACGAATACAAATAATAAACTGGACGGGGAGACTGCGCCTAGTGTTAACAAGTATTTACCTCTTCACTAAAATTCGCCCAAAAACAGAGTTTTTTTTAATTCATAGATTTTTGGTAAGACTTAGAGGCTTAGTAAGGAATAAAAAGCTGCTGAACCGTCTTTCTAATCTATTTTCTCTTCAGTTATGGCAGTGGTGGGATTCAATTTTCGTACTGATCTATTAAATTCGACAAGGGGTAACGTGAGAACAAATAAAGGAGGTGTTTGGGACAGGCATTTTGTCTTTTCCTTGATGTTTCATGACATAAAAGCACGAATCTTCGTCTCTGGCTCAGTTAATGCTAATCAAAGCGTTAATTCGGCAGGACAGATGCGCTTAACAAATTTATAACCCCCAAGGAACATCAACAGTTCTTATAAATTATGTAAGCGTTCATTTCTACCGCCAAATGCAAATGACGTTCGGGCCTGAGCCTTGCAAACTAATGGCTTCACTCTTAACTCACACGCTTGCCTTGTTCAAGTCGAAACACGAGGTAAAATTCCTCGTGGTCTTCCAGCTCGTTACCAGCAGATTATATGAAGAATTTGGTCCTCTGCGCGAATTTAAAATAAGCACAAATGTCAAATAATTCTCAACGACTTACCAGCTATGTCCTGTCGCTTCGCAGCCTCTATATCGAGTAGTGAATATACGGAAAGTTCAGTATGTTCAGAAAATCAAATTGAAAACCGCAAAGTCATCGTTGGGCACACACGCTCTAATCTGCAAGAAAAGGTCGAGGGAGGCGCTATATGAAACGGAAAGGGTGTGGTAGCGTGTAAATGTGTGTGCAAATCAAAGGACTAGGGGTCAGCTCGCTCTGCCAACACATGGCCCCATCATAAGATGTGGCCAAGATTGGGCTGGGCGCAGTCTTGGCCCAGCCACTTCTAATCAGTTTCCCGCATTATTGCAAAAGCAATTCCGCGTTTCAAGTACTGCATTTAACTGCTAAAATAAACTATAGTAAGATTGAAATGCATAAGATTACCTTTAGAAAGTTGTTCTCATAGTTTAAATGTCCCGACATGACGGCATCCCAGGATTCACTGAATAACCCCCTCCCCTCCGCATGTCTGAGTTGATCAACCGGAGGGCTCTTTTCGGCTGATAGCGTTGCGCGTCGGCTGTCAGTTGTCGTTCTGCTTAACGTCTCACCCTGGCGAGATCAGGTTTACCACATGTTCATATTGCTTGCACAGGTCAGATTATTCCCTAGGAATGTAGATTAGCTCCAAATAGCGTGATGTCACAAATTATTCGTGCGTGAGCCAGTTTCGACAGAAAGCTGACACCCGGCAGCCTAACAGACCAATTGCGGCTCTGATGAAAGATATGCACATAGTACTTCCTTTATTTTGTCCCCGTGGGTTTCTGATCGGCGCCGTTTCCTCTATAGTTGAGTCTGGCGGAGGTAATGATGATAGAAGTGCCAATCCTAAACAACACAATCTAACAGTAAACAGTGACCATTTTTAAGTTCCAACCAGTAAATGTGACTGCCAGGAACTTGGGCATTCGGGTCGCCGATTTGCATCTGGACCATCCGACACTCCGGCCGGGTTGTCGATGACTGACGATGAACACTGACCCCGAAGCGGCCATTCGGGCGTCCCATTCCTCTGTCGGCATTTGTACTGCATCGTTATTTGTGATTAAACTACACTATGCGAGAGTACTAAATAGGGTTGCTAAGCGCTACAGGATGAGAATGTTCGGCAATTTAACTAGGCGTGTGAACAGTTCTCACACCACCCAATGGTTGTCGGGGTTATGATTAACTGCCTGAATACAGAATAAGTGCTAGCTAGTTTTGTATCAATTTGCAATCACCCGCTGTTGTTATTACTGCACTTTTTAGTATTTCTTCCCTCACTAGTATTGGTCACTACGTGGCTCTCTTCTAGACTTCTTGAGCAAGCCTTATGATACAATTGAACAAGCGCGCTCCGTAATCTGACTGAAGAACATCCATCCTGGGAGGCAATAATACTTTCAACCACAACCAATCGGATAAAAGACCTAGGCTCGATGGTAGAACGTTGTAACACAGGAGTACTCGCCAGTGGAAAGGCAGAAGCTTTGATTACCAGTCCTGGAAATGAGAAAGAGGCTCAGAGAAGGGGAGGGCAACTTAGTTATATACAACTACCAAGTAAGGCTGCGTCCATAATTTTTTCTTCCACCGGACTCGGTCCGACTGACCTCGCAGCCGACACATCAACTGAAGGCCCCAACCACTATGTAACCACATCGCCCGTCAACTGAAAATTAAAATTCATGTACACCAAGGGGCAGAGTATGTTGCCAAAGTTCAACGAGCTGAAAATGCATCTCTGACTAGATCTCGTTAACAGAAACCTGGCTGACCCAACACTTTGTCGAATGGGTGTTAACCATGCCCAGCTACCAGTTGTTTATGAGAGACAGGAAAGGGTGTCAGGGAGGTGGGGGAGGAGGAGGAGTACTCACGTATGCAAAACTTGAAGTAATGGTATCAGAAGAAACCGATAAATTTTCATCTACTGCCGAGGCAAGCTGGCTGTCTGCTAAAGTGCCGGGATCACCGAGTCTCGATGTCCTGACGGTCTATCAACCGCCGAGACGAGACCACATTGTCGACGTTCGCCTCCTGGAGCTCGAAGAGTTTGCTACACAGCCAGGCATCCTGCTCATGGGTAAATTTAATGCGCCTCACATTGACTGGAGCTCGACCTACATAAATATCTCGGAACAAACCATCAATAGTCGCCTTGTGAACGCGATGCTGAAGTTATTTCTGACTCAACGCGTCACGTTTCCAACTAGAGTACGCACAGGCCAACAGACCAATAGCCCTGATCTTGTCCTTACGAAATCGCAGGACAGCATTGGTGAGCTGTTATGTTTCCG
>CACRXP010000068.1:1133170-1172361 GCA_902702965.1 Spirometra erinaceieuropaei
TGACCACATCATTCTACTATGGGAGTACGCGCTACTTTCCATGCCGACAGACCCATGGCAGTTAAAAAAAACCATTGGCGTGGAGACTTTGACCAAGTGAGGGCTGAAATTACACGCACTGAGTGGGAAACAGCATTTTCTAGAGAAGCACTTGAAGACTGAGAACGGTTCCGAGAAACACTGCACTGGCTTTTGGCAAACCACTGACCGCTTTAACGAAAGGAGTTAACAAACAGACCTCGATGGCTTACGCAAGCCTTAAAAGTGGGGTGAATAAAAAGCTGAGATTGTAGAAAAAGTAGCTTACTGACAGGAGCCTCACATCCATAAGTTCGTACAAAATTCAAAGCAATCCAGTCAAGGGCCCTATCCTCAGCACAAGAAGAGAATTCGAACTGGATCTGCTTAACCGTGTCGCGGAGAACCCGAACTTATTCGACGGCTACGTTAGACACATCACGCGAAACAAAAACTCAGTACCGCTGCTAAGGATTGCCGAAGGTGTAAATTTCCCTGAAGATAGAGCAAAGATGATCATTTTTTAGAGTTTTTTCGGTCTGTTTTTAATAGGAAAGCTGGGTTCAACCCTCTCGCGAGTGACTTCGAAGAGGCCATTGAGGACATTGTTCTGATAAACCTGATGAAGCTAAAGGAATCAACATCTCCAGGTCTCAATGAGATTCCGACGAGGATTTTCAAGAAATTCGCCGGTGGATTGGCTAAACCACTTTCTATGCTTTTCGATACATCCTTCCAGGCCGGATATCTGCCAGCCGACTAGAAATCAGCGTGGATTACGCCTCTGTATAAGGATGGAAATCGGGTCTTTATAAACGGTTACAGAACGGTCGACCTCACCTCCAATTGCTTTAATTTAATGGGAAAAATAATAAGGCGACAATAAATGCAGGTCCTTGGACAAAACCATCTGCATTCCAATTTCTAGCATGGATTCTGCAGAGACAGGTCCTGTGTGACAAACTCGCTCTACTGTCTGAAACACTGAAATCAGGCCGCTGGTAGAGAGAATATGGTGCATGCTATCTATATCGACTTCAAGAAGGCTTTCGATAGTGTGCCTTACCACAGCTTTCTGTACAAACTCAACCGTTTAGGAGTGCAACTAAACCGCTCTCAAACAGTCCATGTCAGTGACCAGCAGTCGGTGGAGGTTGGCGCTAAGAATAGTATTCCCCAGGGGTCTGTTTACTATTTACGTCAACGACTGCGCAAACGAACTGGATTGCGATGTCGAAATGTTCGCTGACGATATAAAATTCTGGACTGCCATAGAAAATCAAGTTGAAGAGGCGCGATTACAGGCAAACCAAAACCGACTCGAGCAATAGTCGAACGACTGAATTTTGCCGTCTAACGTAAACAAACGTAACTTTCTACGCGTCGGTGGAATCATTTATCCAAACCGCATGGTCTGTCGCCTGACTAGCATGCCACTGCAAGAAATCGAAACCCAGAAGGACTCGACTGTGTGGATCACAACTTCGCTCAAGCCCTTGCTGAACTGTCCAAAGGTAGCCAAGTCGGCGATGTCCATCCTTTATCTTGTCAAGTGGGGAGTTCTCTTCATTCTTTGAGGACTGCTTCGTTAAGGTCCTTCAAACTTTTGTGCGGCCGCACTTGGAGTTTGCTATCCAAGCATGGAGATTCCGGACCGCCAAAGACCTCAGCGCACTCGAAAAAGTTCAACGGCGGGCAACCAAACTTGTAAATGGTCAGGAGCCACTGTCCTAAGAAACGCGATTAGCTGATCTCGATCTTCTTCCTTTACGTTACAGGCAGTTTTGTGGTAACCTAGTGCAAGCTTGCCGCATTTTGCGCGACCAGGACTGCTGCCTCGTATCTGGAGACTTCTTCGAGTTGGCGACTACAACTAAACTGAGAGGTCATCCACTCAAACTATGTGTGACTGGTGCCAGGCTAGGCACACTGAAGTCCCTCTTCACCTGAGTGACTGACGTTTGGAACGCCCTTCCTGAGGTTGTTCTTATGTCTGCATCCAGACACCAGGCGGCAGCAATTTGTGACTATTATGATACTACTGCAAATCTTTTAGTAACGTTTGTTTGTATAATTTATTGACGTGTAAACCTCGACACACTGCTCGCATCCACCATGACGCTTGCAGATGTGTGCTCCAAGTAACTGCTATATTACGTACCCAAGTGCGTATATATGCCTTTGAATGCTGTTAACGCATGAAATATTTGTTTGTCAGTACATTTTTAGATATTTTCTTTGTACGGTAGGTGGGCTAACTCATGAAATCTCAACAGCAATTCCAAAATGCGTTTTCGTTTCGAAAAGATAAATTAAGTAGGGTTGCAAGACCAATCATCGTGCAACATAATTCTGCAATAATTCAGTTACTCCAGGACGCCGGCTTTCGAATGAACTTTCTTCCGGCTGCATGCAAAAACTACACTCTGTAAAAAAGTGACTACTTCCGTAGCATGCATTTTTATCATTGATTGTCGGTGCCCCTAAAAGTCCGATTATATTTCATGAAAAAATGCATAAAAATATTCATTTTTTTGCTGATTCAGTAGAAAATTACGTCTTTTTTCAATTGTATACTCAAAAGAAGGACATAATTCGGTTTTAGAAAAAAGTTTACACGTGAGATTTTTCAATATCGTGAAATGGCCCTTCATAAAACCTCATGTCTCTGAATTTACCAATGTGGTTTGTAAACGTAACAATGTGGTTCAAATCTACTGCTTAATTTTATGAACCCCATATGGTCTCTTCTTAATACGGTAGAGAAGTGTTTGGTTTTTCGTACTCGGAAATTGTACGGTTTGTGGTTTTGGAACCCTGAATGCAAGTGTAACGGCAGGTCGGGTTCAAAACTATCCGCGGATTAGAAAACTTTTTTAAAACCAAATTATGTCCCTCGTTCGAGTATTAACTTTAAGGAAGACTTAATTTTCTACTGAATGAGCAAAATAATGAATGCTTTTGTGCATGTTTTCTATGAAATATAATTGAATATTTAAGGACATCGAAAAGCAGTGAAAAAATGCATGCTACGTAAGTAGTAATTTTTGACCGAGTATGGTTTTTGTATGCAGCTGGAAAGCCGTTTGTTCGAAAGCCGACCCTCTGGCGTAACTGAATTATTTTAGAATTATACTGCAGGCTGACCAGTTTTACAACCCTACTTAATTAATCTTTTTGAAACAAAAACGCATTTCGGAATTTCTGTTGAGATTT
The DNA here is from genome assembly GCA_902702965.1 of Spirometra erinaceieuropaei. Lineage (NCBI taxonomy): Eukaryota > Metazoa > Platyhelminthes > Cestoda > Diphyllobothriidea > Diphyllobothriidae > Spirometra > Spirometra erinaceieuropaei. Next base: position 1,136,405 of record CACRXP010000068.1, read on the forward strand.
CATGAGTTAGCCCGCCTACTGTAGTCCTCTGATGTTACCCTCTTTCTGGTCTTTTTCACTACTTCCTCTGCGTGTAAAAAATAGGGGGTTCGAGGGTACACCCTTACTTTCCCTCAGACAAAATGAACTGGACTATCTAAGACTGAATGACCAAGGAATCTGGGTTCAGGTCTCAGGCCCCGCAAACCTGTGGTTGGGTATGGCCGGCTAATAGGTCTGAGGCGACCATTAGAGCCCCCACTATCCCGAAAATGCCACGATATTTCGGGCATCTACCCGAACACACCGACAGAACCACCACGTTAACAATAAGTAGTCTTCAGTTGATTGAAAATACGAAAGAAATGTCGAAACTGCTACTCGCTTGGTCAGAAGCGAATGTTATTTATGAACATCGTTACCAGCAAAAAGGAAAAATTCATGCGAAATGAGTCAGCTTGATTTTTGGGAGTACCCAAAACATGTCCATTTAAACTTCTGAGTAGCTGGTGTAGCATAAGCATAGCAAAGTCTACGAAAATAAATTGCAAACCTCGTGAAAATCAGTGTAATATGTGGGTTATGACAACTGAACTAGTAAGTGTTTGGTGATGTATTGCAAAATGATATTATGAAACTTTAATGCAGAATGCTTATCCTAGTTTGCCCGCGACTACCTAGCCATTGGCATCACTTGAATAGCGCCCAGTTATCTAGCTGAAACTGGTGGATTGCAGCTGAAATGCGCATATCGACTAACAGACTGAACACCAAAAATATGTGCTGAAAACATGCCCTATGTTCACTTAACATATGCAATAACGCACTGAAATAAACTGCCCTGGCAGTGAAGGCCATGGAACTATATTGCCTATTCTTCCGATTATGTCTTCAGAATGCGTACGTTGGAACTTTCGTAGGTCAGAATCGAAAAAGAATTTGGGGTAGTTCCAACCCCAAGCCAAACCAATAGCATAACAAAACTTTTCTTGCATTCAAATGCGTCTGTACTCGTTAAAAGGCGCAGGAATGAGAGCATTAAATTGATGTGACACACAAACCGACCAATTTATCACTTGCCTAGCCTGTACACCCAAAGTATGGTATTAGCCAGTTGAATAAGAAGAGTGGCGTCTAGGAAATCTTTTGCAATGCCCTCGATACAGCATATTGTCGCCAGACTGCCACAGATGCCTCCCCGCACATACAGTGCGTGACCGATCTCATGAAATGTTGACCAAACTTCTGGAATGCGTTTGCGACTAGAAAGGATTACTTGGGTGGGGTTGTAATGATGATAGGTATACAGGATAAGACTCTCGCCAGGATGTCGGCTTTTGAATGCACTTCTTTTTGACCTCCGGCAGTAACCACACTCGGTAAAAAATGACGACTTAATTAGCAAGCATTTTCCCTACTGATTTTCGATAGCCTTATAAATTCAAATATATTTTATAGAAAGCATGCGAAAAAGTACGCTTTATTTTGCTCGTTTGGTAGGAAATAGCATTGTCTTTATATTTTGCACCCGAAGAAAGTGTATATTTAGGTTTTAAAAAAGCTTCTAACTATGATATTTTTGAGAGCGTGCGATATCCATGCATACAGGTCCGCACATGTCCGTTTACCAGTGCACCTCATGAAATGTACAATACAGCCCGGATCCATTGCGAAATTTTAGGAACTCCATGTGGCACCTTCTTAAAGGCGTAGAGAACTATATGATTTTCTATAAGCGGAAACCATGCACCTTGTATATTGATATCGCTAAATGCTGAGGCAATGGCAGATCAGGCTCAAAAATATTCAGGGATTTAAAAACTTTTTTAAAACTTAAATATCTACTTTCTTCGGGTATAAAATATGAAGACAATGTGATTTTCTACCATTGGAGTAAGAGAAAGCATATTTCTGTTCATGTTTTCAATAAAATATATTTTAATCTACATGACCATCGAAAATCAATGGGAAAAGTGCATGCAAATTAAGTTGTGATTTTTTACCGAATGTGGTTTCCGCAGGAGGTTCACAAGGAGTGCATCCAAAAGCCGACATTCTGGTGAGTCCGAAATACTAGAGGCTTATGCTGCATACTTGTCATTATTACAACCTCATCTAAGTTATCCTTCATAATCGAAAAAAAACATTTCAGAATTTCGGCCAACATTTCATGAGATCGGTCACACACTGTAAGGGAAAAGAACTCGATAATGAAGCAGCAAGAACAGCTGCCCTACATTGTCATGCACACCCTGATACTGGAGACACCTTTGTTTGGGTCAGAACTCATACTGTCAAAGTCTGTCCTTTCTGCAGTCGTGACCGACGATGTCTCCCTTGTCCTCCACAGCAGGGACGGTGATTAACGTGTGAATCAGGGATAGCAGACTTGCACAGCATCTACCGCAATCTCTCCTCCCCAATTTGGACAGTCTGTAGAGACAGAGTCAACAAGACCGGAGTTGGAAGATGAAACAGGTGGCTGGCACGGTGAAAACCTACATCTACCCTACCACTTCACTCCCTGGTCCACAACAGACACTGCTTAGAATTCTATACGACAACAGAAGGAAGGGGAGGCCGCACGGATCTCAGCTGGTGGGACGTGGGTCTGCAGATGAGCGTACGACCACACACCTTAATGTTGGCATTTATTACGGGCCCCAATTTACAATAATGTCTGCCGGACCCCGATCTAGCCCCGTGTTGTTCCAGTGCACCTACTGCGTGGCTTGTTTTAGGGGAACCTGTCAAAGTCTCCCTGTTAAGGTAACGCCGAGAATTTTTCGGGAGATATGGATGAGACGACAGTCTGTCGAATCAGAGTGATAACATACGTTGAACGCCCACTGGCGCAAGTGCCAGACAGGTGCTGATTTTTAGGCCGGTTTAAAAGGTTGACTGTTTTCGCATTTGTTGAACGCTGGATGACAATTTCGGCATCAACGCAGAGAATTTATGAAATTTGTTTTTGCTAAAAGCGCTTTTTGACTGAAACGAGCGTCCATGCGTGCGTCAGACCTCAAAACTATTTTTTTTCTACAAAGGTCTCCATCTGCCGAGTTTGCCACATTGCCTGACATGACGCACTTAACTCTATGTCAGACTTCGTACCGCACAAATTCTTGGAGGATATTTGTAAAAATAACTGTAAAAAGTAACTTTATAAATGTTACTGTGCTTATATACTTTTACTTAGTCAGTTATATGCATGGGCACGCATTATGTATTCTGATATTTGAGTCCGCTTATACGACACACCTTTTCCCGTTTTCGACACTTAGTTATTCTTTAGAAAATGGTTTTTGTCTAATTAACGGTATAGTGATTGAAATACTCCTGACGCGTTTTCACTTAACTGTAGGTTGTCCATAATAAGTTTGCTGTTTCAGTGAATACATCTGCATTAGGTTCATATTTTTTGTGATTTTTCGGCAATTCAGGCATATTTCATGACATAAATAATATATGGTATCTTTCGAAAACTATTTTTGCGGATACGTGGAATGAGTTGCCAATAGTCATTCAACTCTCAACTCCCTCGAATTTGTGTAAATAAAGGCTACTAAAAGTCGTGTAAGTAGTAGTTGTAAATACCCGTCGTAAGAAAGTCGATAATATTGTAGGCTAACAACGCTCAAATATATCTTTGTTTGAATTTACCGAACAGCGGGCCTGCTTACTCCCTCCCCATCTGCCTTTTCGGATGTAAAGAATTGTAACCAGCTGGAGTGAATAACCGGGCCCTCAACGCTCACTTTGCACAGACGTCCGCCTGCGGCCTGTAAAGACGCCAGACAAATCTCTTCATCCCTTACACCCTCCATCACATTGGGTGCAGAATAGGCCTGCTTCCCTTTGTATTATGCATGAAAAAACATCCGCTGATAATTTCTACGTAATTTTTACATTTTAATTATTCCAAGGATTACCAAAAATGACTTGTAGGCGTCGACCTACTGGAACTTTAGGGCAACTCCCATGTCCAGTGTAATTGGGCCCTAGACAACATAATGTTTCAGTGCGTGACCGATCTCATGAAATTTTGACCAAAATTCTGGAATGCATTTCCGATTAGGAAGGATTACTTAAGTGGGGTTGTTATACTGATTATGATGCAGCATAACCCTATAACCTTCCGGACTCGCCAGGATTACGGCTTTAGAGGGTACGTCTTCTTGACCTCCTACAGCAACCACACTTGGTAAAACTGACTACTTAATAAGCATGCATTTTTCGTATTGATTTTCGATGATCTTATCAATTCATATATAATTTATAAAGAACATAACAAAAATATGCTTTATTTTGCTCATTTGGAAGAAATTCGCATTGTCTTCATATTTTATGCCCGAAGAAATTGCATATTTTGGTTTTAAAAGTTTCTAATTATGAGATTTTAAGATCGTGCGATGCCCATGCATGCAAGACCGCACATGTCCGTTTACCAGTGCTCCTCATGAAATGTACAACACAGTCCGGATCCATTGCAACATTTCATGAAGTCTATGTGGTATCCTCTTAAAGACATAGAGGAATAAATGATTTCCCCTACGCGTAAAGCATGCACCTTGTAGACTGAAATCGGTCACGCCCTGTATGTTGGTCAGAATGAACTGATCGTCAACTCGGCGTGGAAGTCACAAAATCGACCTATTTGGGTCGAACAAGGTTGCAATTTAAGTTACCTGCCCGAACTACTGCCATGGTGTCTCTTGTGCGGTTTGTCTTCACAATCTCGTAATGTCAACCGGGGATGCGATCATCTGAACGGTCCGACAATGAGGATGTTATGATAGGGGGCGCTCACCGATCGTTATTACGGAACTCACTCGTTCCGATGTGCCTTACGAGCTCTTCCTCGAGCCCAACCAGCAGCCACACAGCGGCGCATGATATAGGCAGAATGGCATTACCGACAATGACTTGTCTTTGTCGGTAATGCCATTCTACCTACAATGAGGATGTGGTAAGAGGTACCTATATCCACTTACCCGGACGTTCTTTTGGGCATTCTCCCTAGATGTCCAGACTCTGCCTCTGTGTATGAATCGTCTACTTCTCCGGTATCCCATCGCCCTAGTCCTGCCTCTCTTTTCTCTAAAATTACGGACATTAAAATTTTTCGTCCTCCTGAGGATCTTTTGGGTGGGAGGGTAAACTACCAGCTGCCAATGTCACCCCAATCGCTAGTGCAAACTAATTTGAGTGGACGTCTTTTCGGCCGCATACTCCCTAATCAACGTCTCAATGTGCACAGAGATCGCTGGTTGTACTTTAGAAGGGGTAATGACCAAGGCACACTACCTCATTAATGCGGTAATTACAATCGATTTTCATTTTCAATAACACATCGGGAGACGATTCCTTATAATCGTATCCCGTGCAATCCTACTGATGCCCGTCTCAACGACTCCTTAGTGGAGTGTGATACACCCCATGGAAATTTTCGTCAGAAATCAGTAGGCCAGATACTCTTATGCTGGGCTGAAAGTCCTTCAAATGACTCAGACTAACTTTAGTTCGTACCTGTTGGAAATTTCTTAGAGAAGTTAACGAAGAGGTTGACGTATAAAGATAGGATTCATCAGTGTCTGTAGTTTTGGGAATTTGCAATGTCCTTCCCACTGCAGACTACAGCAAATTTGGAAATTTGCATAACCGGAAAACGTGCACCGGGTCGGGCTGCCTTGAATATCTTTGTGACGGATCGACAGTTCACGTCGCTTCACGTAGTTCTTTTTTTAATTACCTTTTTTTGCCAAAAACAATAGCATTTGAATTAGCGGACCAGTTCTCAGACTCCTGTCTGAATTCTCCTTCTGTCGCATATCAGGAATTATTTGTATCTCCCGTACCACCGAAGTAGCAGGAAGTCGATGTCCCGCGTAGAACTTTGGGACATCTGGCCTGCGTAATCGTGGTTGCCTCATTTCTGGTGTTTCCATCTCTCAGGCGACCCGAACCCCATCTGCGAGGCTCGCATCGAGGAAGGTCTTATCGATTGACTACTGCAGCTTTCTCAAACTTTGGCGGACGAAGGCTCTTCAGGTGGTCGGTTGGACCGCTGAATTGCACAGCTGCAAGGGGTTCTACTCATACTGGGTCGACCAGCGTTCCTCATGCGTTTCCGGCTGTGTACCCCAGTCCTCATGCCCACAAAACGGGCCACGTGGTAGACGCGCTGGGTCAACTCGGGCGCTATATCCGATTCCGCCAGGCGTTATCGGATTTGCACACCATAACAAATGCCAACAGTTCGGGGATGCCGGCAGCGGTCGCGCAAATTGGGACCCCTGCCGCCCCCATGTTTGTTGTTGGTTAAAATTCTGGTCATTTGGTGTGTGGACCAGGGGCTGTGGAGCTGAACGCCAAGGTGCAGGCTCGGCCGTGTCATCCACCTCCCCTCGCCTCCGGTCTTCTTGACTCTGTCATGACATCGGGTCCAGGTGGGGGATGAGAGTGTGGTAGACTCTGCGCAATCCTACATTCACTATGAACTAACTCACGCGCATGTCACCGTTCCTGCTCTCACCTTCCTGTGAAGCACACGGTGGACATCGTCGGATGCGACGGTCGAACTGTCTCCAGTCCTCAATGTGCGAACTTGGATCAAATCCTTCTGGGGAGGACTTTTCAAGCTGAATAACTGAACCGAAATCCATCAGTTTCAATGGCATGACCGCAGTCAGTAGTGCGCAAATGTACATTTACTCATTTTGCCGACAGCACAGCCTGTAATTAGCTCCAATTTTCTCACCCCGTCAACGCGAACCGGGCCCACTTCGGCCGAACTTCCATTGGTTCAAATTGTTTTATCCTACTGAAAGTTGTTTCGCGGGGACAGTTAGACGACGAAACGCACGCTGACTAACTCTTCTAATCCGCTTATTTGTTTCATTACAGCCCATGAAAATTTCGCACCTCAGTATCTGCGCCATGCTTATAAAGCTCACCCAAGCACCAGAAGTGGCCTTTGGAACATTGTCGATTGTTCTTACGAGACAGACGTGATAACTGACTCAGTTCTCCCTTCGACACCCCCGTTGGAGCCGCCAAATGGCGTTCAGGTCTTCCAAGTGATTTGCAAATATTCGTCAGGTATTTCAGATGGGATGCTGTGTCTTTCCGCTCATAGTGTCGTCTTAAGTCTCCGTGTCTGGGGTCAAGGTGCGATTACCGTAAAGCTGATGGTGCAGGCAAGTGTCCGAAAGCGCTGTCGACAAGGGCGAAGGGAACCCTAACACCTGACACCGAGTGCCAGGTGTTCCACACTTCGGTGTTTCGTATGACTTGCTGACGACGGACAATAAGCCAGAAATGGCCATTTCAGTCTTCCTTGTCTTTGTCGATAATGTTATCCGGGCCATAGCACGCGCCGTTGTGTGGCTTCTGGCGGGGCTCAAAGACACTACGGGACGAGTGAATTCCCTAACACGATCAGTGAGCGCCCTTCTACCATAGTACCTATGTAGTCAGTATGGTGAAGCATGCAGCAAATAATCGGGTAGGGCTTGGATTCGTCTTTTGGTTACGCTGTGCTTTCCGAAGTGCTTTTTCAGCCAGGGCTGACCACTACTGCCGAGCATAAAACAGGATGTTTGTCTCCCGGTAGATGCGGTGGACCAACAGGAGGGCTAGATCGGGGTCCGAGAAGCTTTATCGGGCATACGCACCTATAACAAATGTTGACACTGGAGTTGTGTTGTCATGCTCAGTTGCAGACTCACACCGCACCAACTTTTTGTTGTTGTATAAAATCCTGGACAGTGTCTGTTTTGGACCAGCGGGTGTGGTGGTATGCCTAAGTGAGCGTTTTCGCAGCACCACCCACCTACGGACTCTCCCGTCTCCGGTCTGCTTGGGTACGGGGTCCAGGTGGGGGAGGGGAGGAGGGTGCTGTAGATGCTGCGCAATGCTGCTACCATTATGAACTAATTTGCGCGTTGGTCAGTGTCCATGCTTTCACCCTGCTGTGGAGCACAGCACAACAACAACAACAACAACAACAAAGACAACAACAACAAAAACAACAACAAAAGAGGGAGGCGACTTGGATTCCATTTTGCGCGGATTGCGCCTGCATCTAGACCTAACTCTCCACCCCAAATGTTGACATTTGTCATGGATGCACATTCCTAATAACGCCTGCCGGACGTCAATCTAGCCCCACTTTTGGCCGAGTGCATCTACCGGGTGGCCTGTGTTAGGCGCCCAGCACAGAATTCCGAGGAGGCACTGAGTGACGTTCTTGCTTAAACTGGCCAGCTACGATGGATTGCTTTGCTTAATGAACAATTGAACTGCAATTAATACCTAATGTTATGCTATTTCATACACGCTGACGTGTTGATAATTCAGTGAGAGCATTTCTCGCAGTCCATGACTATCCCAAAGAAGAGCCACGACTCTTACAATACTGAGTACGCTTACGGCAGCCTTTTTCATTGTCAGTACGTAGGCAGGTAGGTTTTCCAGGAAAGGTAGCTGAACAGTCCATTTTTTATGTCTGCTTTTGGAAAGATTTTATATTTTTGATACCCCATTGTTGCGGGAAGTCATCATGTCCAGCCTGGCGTCATCGTTCACGAGCTTGCTAAAGCAGCTGCCACCCCTGTCCAAGGACTCTCAGACATGGCTGGATGCAGTCAACACCAACGCTGGCTTCGCCGGTGGTCACCAACGCCTGGGAGGACAACCTCGGGTCCTGTGTACAATAAATCCTTCATTCTGGTGCCTTCTGTCTTCTTCTCCAACAAAAGGTTTGGCCTGACGATTATAGCCCTCTAAATGCAAACTCTCATTGCTTAGTTGCTACATATGACGGAAGCCTAAGAAAGGTTGCCCCCAAGTCTCAGCTGTGCTGTCACGTGAAATAAGTGAGTAGATAAAAATTAGCTTTCGGTCGCGGCAGGAATCATGGGTCGTTGCTTTCCCGTCGAAAGTTCAACCAATCCACTGTGAAAACGTTTCTTAACTAATCTCCCACCTTAACTGTTTTTAACAAACCCACCTGACTTCCCCTTTCAACAAGGAACGTGGACGAAAATATGAGTCAGATGTGATTATCCAGCCGCACCTGAGGAAAACAAACCCCAGCCGCCGGGACCGGTGGTGATAGGGGGCTTTTACAGGTGGGCTCGGGATGAAACAGATGACGAGGTAAAGTAAATGTAGAAATGCGCGGTTGTATTTTGAGTGGCTGATAAATAATTGCCCTAGTTCATAACTCTAACCCCAATCCTAGCCCTTTAACCCTAACCCTTAACCGCTTTTCATTGAAGCCTGGTGTGTGAATAGAAATTAGTGGTAAAATGGGCCAAGCAGCTGTCTAGTATATTCATGTAATGGAAATATTTACGAATTAAATCGTTAAATCTTTCCGACCTGGCTAGACACGCGAATGTAGATTCACCCAGCGCCGCACGTGACTCTAGTTTAGCCCTAACGCTAATTCAAAACCAAACCCTAACCCCTACCCCTGACCCTAAACCCCAATCCCCCAACCCTAACCCTAAGCTCCAACCCTAACCCTTAACCTCAGCTCTAAACCCTAACCCTGAAACATCCAACGCAAAAGTTAGTAGGAGACGACAAGCCGAAAGTCAGGAAGGACCACCGACATTGGGCCAAGGAAGGTGGACACGGCAACAAAGAAACAAGGCCGCCAAAAGAACACACACCGCAACGCACAGCAACACCATGCCAACGTAATCACACCAACTCAAAATAATTAATTAGGTCAACAGTACTGTGTTCATCAGGTGCGTCTATATAAGCACATCTTACCCTCCTATTTCTATTATGTGCGACATCACAGGCAAGTCGCGATTTCACTAATCTTCTTAGTCATCTGTCACCTGGAAGCTCCATACCATTATGGTCTTGTGAGGAAACTGTCTGATTCTCAATATGTTTTAACTCTGTTTTCTGGAGTTCCTCACTTCCTAACAGAAGCAAAGAGGCGAGTTCCAGGAAGTAGTCGCGAAGCAGGAGACACAGTCGCTGGAAAAAGAGCTTTATTACCCTACGTCAGGATTTTCCGGTCCACAATCGATCGGCAGGCGCACCGACCTTCCCTCTTCATATTCGGCACTGAGACTTTGCCTAGGCAAATAAACCGGCCACAAAGAGAGCGTTCGGATGATCACTGTTCCTGGTGTCAATGTCGGCGAGTCAAGTTGCCTCCGAGTCCACACGGATGACGAAATCAGGCATTTATCAACCCGTCTGCGTGCAATGAGTCTGGGAGCCGATAATCTTGACCGGCACACAGGCGTATATGAACTGCATACTTCAACCCCTGGCCGGTCGAGCCGTGATGCACCCGGGAGCTGCTAACTGTGATAGGCCTGTAGAAGCCTAGCAACTACATCCTAGAAAGACTGCGACATCTGGGCAATCCCCTGCCCTTATCTGACTCTGTCTCTGATGATGGATTCGAGTGAGAATCCGAAACGTCCGGCCAGCAACGCTTTTATTCCAACGATCGCGTCTCCTTTTCGAGAGTTCCTTACTTGTCCGAATGACAGAAGATGTGGTTTGACGTTTTGTACTGGACTATTTTACGTACCTGCGGCCTTCAGCATCGTCCGTAACCTGTCAGAATGCAGACAGTCTTGCGATAGACCAAGGTCTTGCTTTCGTATACCGTCTGTCTGCTCGCTAGTGACAACTCCGCAGGGCTCAGTTTTGCATAAGGTATTTTAGAAAGTAATCATTGCCAGTCTTCACGTCCCACACAGTTGAGAAAAAGCCGAACTTGTCGGGCTGTGCAAAAGTTGCAGCAAAAAACCTACTCATGACAATCAGTCTTCCTTCAGCTCCACAAAACATGCATTCTCACCGGCACATTCAGGGGGACCAGTGAACCGTCCGACCGACAACAGCTTGTCAGTTGTCCGCGTTGATTTCCCCCTGATATGCAGGCAAGACTGTTCGTTTTTTGGCTGCCGTCTGTCAGTGCTGCCTGACAAACCTTCAGCGCACCGGAGTACAGAAAGGTGGGGAGGTGGGGGCGTGCGGGTGGCCGGTACCTTCTCGCTGATCCAGCATCAACTGCGCCGCGGGGGAGGGGAGCGCCAATGCCTCCTCATATATAAGTAAACTTGTATGTTAGTACCGACAAAGACAAGGGAGACTGGAATGGCATTTTCTGGCTTATTGACCGTCGTTAGCCAGTCATACCCAGGCCCGAAGTTTGGAACACCCGAGGCCCGAACTCGCGACCAGTTAGTTGGAAGTCCAACGCCGCTAACCACTGGGCAACGAGCCCGTTGCCCTGTCGGTTTCGATCGGAAATATACAATGGCAGGGGGCGCTAACCGATCGTATCATGCGCCACTGTGCGGCTGTTGGTTGGGCTCGAGAGAGAGAGCCCGTAAGGCAGAAGGGAACGAGTGAGTTCCGTGAGAACGATCGGTGAGCGCCCCCCTACCGCAGTAAACTTGTGTTTGCGTCCACTGCTTGCCTTCCGAGACCGTCCAGAGTACCACTAACAGCCTTCTCTGGAGTCCGATTTCCCGAAGGTTTCCAACGCACCGTGCGCGTCAATGCGCCTCGAAACGCTGGTGTTCGTGGCTGAAAGTTCTTTTTTTCAGCCGGGGCTGCCCACTGGCGTTGAGCATGTAACAGAATGTGGCTTTGGTCCATACCCTGTGAGGTGTTGGCTGCCAGCCAGGAAGAAGACAAGCTTAAGAGAGCATACGGCAGTATATGCAGCAGCATTTATGCCAAAAAGTCCGTACGATGCACCTCATAAATACGGTCTGATCAGTGATTGAAGTGCGGGCATCCCACGTTTCCTTGGGGCGACTGATGGCAGTATAGACGGTTGTGAAAAGATCGATCCGGTCTCCGTCAACACAGCGTAGACGTTTCTTTAACTTTTGAAGCTTAGACTATCTTTGCCCAAGATGCTAATCAACGGGTTCTCTCTCCGTCGCAGGCTGTCTTTTGACCAATCATCGTTCAAAGTTGACAAAAGGTATGATAAGGACCTCATCTGTCCTCAAAAAGAACGTTGTTCAACGAGAGGATTTTCCCTCCAGAAGGCATGATGCCTTAGTAACTACTCGCATCTTAGTCACTTCGACTCAATTGGTTTTACAGATGGCGGCTCCAGTGTTAAAAGCTCTTCTCCATGCAGATCGGTTCTGGGCGGAATTTCTCCAAGTCTTCGGGATGATTTGTAGCCGCTTCAAGGAATTCTTCGGGGTGTCCTTGTAGCGGCTGGTTTGACCTCCTTTTCGGCTAACAACCTTTCCGTAGAAGAGTTTAGTAGGCTCGTGCAGTTGGCTGGTGCATGCAAGGAGTGTGTTGGACACAGGGGAATCCATCCTCACGGTGAAACAGGGCATTCATCACTAATAATGAGTCGTATACTCTTGAATCCGTTACGATACGTTGATAGTTCTGGCTTGGAAGGTTTCCAGTCGACAGATTTACGCAGTCTTTCCCAGGACAGAGAGTCCGGCTGCAATGACGCCATCACTGCGTGACTTTTATGACACCATCATTCACCTGAGATTCGGGTCACCCACTTGAAAATCGAGCATGGTCTGTGGGGACAAGGTTGTGTATGGTAAGTGTGTACGAGTTGTTTACTTTTGGCGGCCTATCCGCGGTCGCCATTGCATTGTCTTTTATCGGAACAAGGTGGGTGAGGAGAGAGAGAGGGAGTGTGGTAAATGCTGCGCAAGTCCACTATCATTACAAACTAATTTACATCCAAGTCACTGGTGCTGTGTCAAGTCTGTGTGCCACGCGGTGGGCGGCGCTGCTTGTGACGTTTGAAATGTACGGCAAGATTTTAAAACTGCGCCGCACACTCGGCTAGCGCAATGTTGGTGGCGCTACGCCGGTATGGCGTCCGTCACATCTCCCGCCACGTGTCAGCTTACCGGCGTCCATTTGTACCATTCTTGGCACGGTTTGCGATACGTAATGATGTCTAGATGCAGTAGCCGGGAATGAACCTGTTGTTTTAAGTATTTCGATCTCTCTCTCAATGCTTAATCGCTTCTAATCGCAAACATGATAGCCGAAAAGACTTCCGCTGAATATTTTCATAGTATTAGCTTCAAGGTAGATGTCCCCCCCGCACTTTTTATCTTTCAAACTGAGCATTTTCTTGAAAGCATCTCCTGCCCAAAATTCAACTTCTCAGACTTTGCTTGTGGGAGCTAGTTTTTGGCATTGGCCATTTGAAAGCATGCGGTATGCTGTAAGCTAAATTATTCCGCAGATATGCTGCATTATTTCACATTTTTGAAGAACAATTTACTCCTTTCAATTTCTTTTCGTAGAAAAATGCTTTGGTAGGAACAAATGGCTTGCCCACATTTACTTACCGTGATATTAAAGTAAACGTCCGAAAAGTTATCAAATTTATGATTTTTTCCGAAAAAATATTAAATTTGAGCAAAATGTGGTTTCTGACAAGATGAATATCAGATGAGCACAGCTTTAAAAAAAATCACTCGCGAAACCATTTTGCTAGTACATTTTGAAACTTTAGAAACATGCGTGAACTCACGAGAATCCCAGTAAATCAGAAAATGGTCAAAATTCCTCCTCAAAACATCCGCTTAATGCAATCCCGAAAGGGTGGCTGAATATAGCGCGATGTTTTCAAGGAATAGCGATGTTACATTAAAAAAGGGAATGTTGTAAACGTGAATATTCCTTTCAAATGGGCAAACAAATGCGTAAATAAGGCAACGTAGGAATGATCCTTAGAATACCACTCATGACAAACTCCTGGAAGCATATCATTCGAAAGATAGTATGGTATACAGTAAAGTTAGGGGGTAAAGGAAAACATTTTTCGTTCATGAACTCCCATCACGGATTCTGGCACTTTTATGCCGCTTATACGGCAAACGCGGCACCCTAACTTTTCCTGAATAACGCACTAGCTGAAATGAAATCGTGCGAAGGACACCTTACCGTGCACTCAACAGTTTAAATAGCCAACTACTGGAGAATCACTTTGTGATCATCACTTATGGAATATGCCAGATGTATTAAAATATAAGCCGGTATATCAGCGTTCTTACTGTGTTTTAACAAACAAACTTACGCATTTACTTTGAAAGGGGAATAATAAATATATTCTTTCGCAGAAACACAGCAGCTATTCTAACCTCGCCAAGCCTGAACTACACGAGGTGAAAGAAGGAAGTTCATGATGATGAAGGTAATTTTCGAAAAACGGTTGGACGTGGATACATATTTCCCGTCCTAACTTTAACCCTGATACCAAACTTAACCTGAACACTAACCTTCCTGGTCCCGACACTAATCTTAACTCAACCCGAAATTTGGTTCAAGGACACCTATAATACGGGGCGCCTATATTCTCGTGCCTTGTCGGAAAAAATTGCTCGCCTACGTTACTTATCTCTACTAGAGAAACACACAGTGTCTCTGCATTTACCACTGTAGCTTGTAAAGTTAACAATGTGGCTCAAATCCACTGCTTCATTTTATTGGGGCTACATAATCACATCCGATAAAATTGTTTAAGCAAGCTAACCATGCGGTAGCAGTCAAGTGGCGCTGCAGGTTATGTAGCCCCACCTGATGGACACAACACTTTTGGGTTGGGGTTTAGGGTCTACGATAATTATCAACAGAGGAATTGATCTGCATGCCGATAAGGGTTGTTTTCCGGCAAGCATACAACTTTTTTCGGTAATACCATTCTGCCTATATATCATGCACCGCTGTGCGGCTGCTGGTTGGGCTCGAGAGAGAGAGAGCCCTTAAGGCACAACGGAACGAGTGACTTCCGTATGAACGATCGGTGAGCGCTCCCTACCATTGTATTTTCCCGATTCAAAACCGACAGGGCAACGGGCTCGTGGCCCGGAGGGTAGAGGCGTGGACTTCTAAACCAATAGTTCGCGAGTTCGAGGCTCGGGTGTTCTACACTTCGGACTTGGGTTTGGCTGGCTGACGACGGTTAATAAGCCAGAAATGGCCATTCCAGTCTCCCTTGACTTTGTCGGTAATGCCATTCTGCATACAACTTTTTACTTACGTGGACGGCCTACAAACGGGACTTAATGGAGAAAAAGGATTTTGTGCAACACCTCAGGGTAATGGTTAAAGTGTGCAACGTTCAATGTAACTCAGACTGACCATCTGAATTTCGGTCAAGGCACTTCGTGCATGTTGTATGGGGCTCTTACATGCTCCACTTCCCGAGAAGGACCTCAGTTTAAATGCGATTATTTCCCCCTGCCGTAGTAAAAGTTACTAAAATATCCATGGTCACCACCTATACGCCTTTACTGAGAGACCATCGTTGGAAGCGTGGACAAGACAATGCCCCCAACTTAGTCCGATCCTGACAATAGTGTGCACTAGCGCTCGAGCGGTTTTGGGGCCTCCCTCGCATACATCATCAGCCGGTCCCTCACTGTGCGCTGTTGGCCCGCTAACTCATTCGAGGCATTCTCCGCGCAGTCAGCGTCCGCGGGTAGACAATGAAAAAAAAGGATACGACCGGGGTTGGCCGGGGGGCCAAAAATGTCTGTATGCATCAGAGGTTTGCCTGGCGTATTTTTTCTACATTTCCCATAAAGTGACAATTACCCGGCGCACGTGCCTCCGGACCCCCCTCCCCAGCCCATCCTAATGTGACTTTGACGTTCCAAGATGAAAAGCCACAAGCACAGGTGGGTGAGGATAGACACATCCACGCCGCACCCGCTGGTAGCGCAGGTCCCACCCGCCCGCCCGACATTCTTTGTGGGCGCTGGGGGAGCAATTAATATGACTGGACGGACCCGGGGATCCTGGCGCGGAGGGGAGGGGGAGAGGGGGGACCCTGATGGCTGGGCCAGCGTGGAGGCCCACACTGATCCCTGGACGTAACTCCCAAGGTCAACCAAAAGCGATTCTCCTCCTAAGGCTGGCGACTGGGCGTGCCCATTCGCCGACCTCTCACCAGTAATTTCTGACAGCAGTCGCTGAAAGGCGGCTCAACATTCAGGAGAGGGAATACTTGTGAAGTAGATCCCCTGTTTGGCGACATTGGGGAATTCATCCGCCCAGCAGGTCAGCGCACTCCTCATTGCAATAAATCTGACGTGCCTAAATCTACCATGATGGGCTAAATGGCTTCGATGGCTGCCAACTTACTGTGTAAATCGGTCCTCTCAGGACGCAGAGTCAGGCTGCAGTGGCCACTTCTAAACGTGGCCTGCGTGACACTCTCACTGTAGAATTCTTGGTAACTTGAGTCCCGCGTATAAGCCAAAGCAGATTTCGGCGTATATACAGTACTACTGATAGAATAAGGTAGTGATAAAAAACGCACACTCTTCAACAATGAATACCCTAGGCAAAGACTTCCTTTGTTACTGTTCGAGCAAATCGAAGTCCCAGCTCAAGGTCAGAATACAAAAACCAGTTAGTTAAAAGAACGCTCGAAAGAGGGTTAAAAAAGGGGGAAGGAGAATGTCAACAGGGGTCAAATGTGGAAGCACTTGCGAGGACGGCGTGGAGAATTCGAAGCGTTGACCAGCTGAATACAACACTCACTCTAATGGGATGCGTACCTACCTCGTTTCTTTCTGCGAAAACTTGATCCATTGTGCGCAAATCGGGTTGTGTGTGGCACGCGTAGACCGTTCGTCTGAACCCTTCAGCCACAGTACCCGATCCCGCCTCTGGTCGTCGTAACTCTGTCTTGTTGCCAGTCCCAGGTGGGTGAGGTGGGAGGGAGTGGGGTAGATGCTGCGTAAGTCAGCCACCACTGTAAGACAGCTCACGTGTAAGTCATGTTGCGGGCACATCGTGGACATCACCCTTCGTGACGGTCGAGCTGACGTATAGTTGGTGGGCTATCTCATGAAATCTCGACAGAAATTTCGAAATGCGTTTTCGTTTCGAAAAGACTAATTATGAAGGGTTGTAAAACCAATCATCGTGCTGCATAATTCTATAATAATCCAGTTACCTCAGGATGTCGGCTTTCGAAATAACTTCATTTCGACTACATGCAAGGACTATAGTCTGCAAAAAATGACTACTTATATAGCATGCAATTTTCTCATTGATTTTCGATGCCCTTGAAAATTTAATTATATTTCATAGAAAACATGCATAAAAATATTCATTCTTTTGCTCATCCGGTAGAAAATGACGTCCTCTTCCAATTTCACACTCGAAGTAAGGGTATAATTCGGTTTCAAAAAAAGTTTCTAATTGTGAGATTTTTTAATACCGTGAAATGGCCCTTCATAAAACGTCATGTCTCTGCATTTACTACTGTGGCTTGTAAAGTTAACAATGTGGCTCAAATCCACTGCTTAATTTTATTGGGGCTACATAACCACATTCGACCAAATTGTTCAAGCAAGCTAACCATGTGGTACCAGTCAAGTGGCGCTGCAGGTTATGTAGCCCCACCTGATGAACACAACACTTTTGGGTTGGGTTTAGGGCCGCGGTCAAGGGTTAGGGTTAGGGGTTAGGCTTAGGTGTTAGGGTTAGGGGTGGGGGGTTAGTTTTAGTGACCGTGGGATGGGGCTGGGATTTGTTTACCTCAGGTGGGGATACGTAACCACATCTGACCGAAACTCCCGTCAGGGGGGAAACAATAAGAAGCACTGATTGTGGGGCAACATCTGCCTCTATCCACCGGCTGGCTTTACCCTTCATCCTCATCGGGTGCCAAAAAATATTGCAGATAAACGAAGGATCCAAACAAATTTTGCTACCTTACGGCGAAGTTTTGCCGACAAATACAGGGGTATTTCCAGCCTAATCAACGACGTGAGCCACTGACATATGACTTTGCGAAACAGCCAAAAGAAGTTAAGCCTACGACCTTCCGCCAAACGAATGTAGGGACTTACATAAGAACGGCATTCGCCCTTCTGCGACAACGATAGGGTGTAGGACCCCCACATAAATTGAGCTAGCTTGTGGACCGTGTCATACGTTGAATGGTGGTAGAAGAGGTCTTACGGATGGGAGCAAAACGCAGGACGGAGCGCAGGAAGACACAGGAAATAAATAAATCCCTGTCGAAAGTCTTATGATATGCTGTCGTTTGGCAAAGAAAGTGAACGCGATAATAAAAAAAATAAACAAGATACAGTTTTCGGAAAATGATGCACATTAAATACAGCGTCGCTGCTAAGTTTACGTCTGGTCAGGAAGGGAAGGGAAATTTAAACAATGGAAACGGTGAATAATAAGTGGTGTTTACAGTCACAGTGAATTTTAGGGTCAGGTCATCCAAACCGGTGTTGGGTTATGGTCAACCGATGAAGTCCCACAAGATAGAAGCAGTCACCCCTGTCTGCCTCGTTCTCATTGGTACTGGTCCTCAACTAATGTGAAAAGTCTGATAGACGTCTATTGGTTGTACAAAGGAATACGGGACCCTCCCCCACACACACAGTACTACAGTACGACATTCTAGATGGTTCTTATTCCCCTGCCCTAACAGTCCTGACCCTAACCCTAGTGAAATTTCCACCGTCATGATCAACGGTGTTCATCGTGTTGGGTGAGGCAGGCATGGTGATTTGCGCATGATAGTAAACTTGCACAGCATCTACCGCACTCTCTCCTCCTCACCCACCCGCATCCGGAGTCAAAAAGACCGGAGGCGTAGGAGAGCGCTGGTGGCGAGCAGGATGAAAACTCGCACCTGAATGCACCACCACACCCCTCCCGGGGTTCACAAAGGGCAGTGATCAGGATTTCATACGCCAAGAAAGGGGGCGGCTCGGGACCTAGTTGGCGCGCTTGCGCTTATATCTGGGCCTTCCACCACACATCGAGTGTTGGCGGCGCATTTCCGATAACGCCTGTCGCGCCCCGACCTGACCCCCCTTTGTTTATCCGGCCCCTCTACCACGTGCCCCGTTTTAGGGGCGCACGCTAACCTAACAAGCCTAACTATAACCCTGATCCTCCTAACTTTAACCACAACCCCTATCTTAACCCCCTAACACTAGCCATAACTACAATTCTAATCCATCCTGGAATTTAAGACAAGGCCCCCCCGGATCCGGGAGGCCCATATTTGCTTGACCAACCTGTTAATTTATAGGAACTAAAGTCCCCTGTGAAATCCATACCGAAAATCCATACCGCAAAGGGAATCGCCAAGTCTGCGACAATCACCGCGGCATCTCCCTGCTGAACATCGCCGGGAAGATCTTCGCACGAATCCTCCTCAACCGCCTCAATAACCATCTGGAACAGGGCCTTCTGCCGGAAAGCCAATGCGGCTTCCGTCGTCATCGTGGGACCACGGATATGATCTTCGCCGCCCGTCAACTTCAGGAGAAGTGTCAGGAGATGCGGACCCACATGTACTCTACCTTCGTGGACCTGACGAAAGCCTTCGACATGGTGAATCACAAAGGACTTTGGAAGATCATGCAGAACTTCGGCTGTCCCGAGCGATTCACTCAGATGGTGCATCAGCTGCACGACGGTATGATGGCGCGAGTCATAGACAACGGAGCTGTATCAGAGGCATTCGCAGTGACCAATGGAGTGAAGCAGGACTGCGTACTGGCGACCACCCTCTTCAGTCTTATGTTCTCTGCCATGCTGATGGACGCCTACCGCGACGAACGCCCCGGGATCCGCATCGCCTACAGGACGGACGGTCACCTCCTGAATCAACGGCGGATGCACTTCCAATCGCGCGTATCCACAACCACCGTGCACGAACTCCTCTTCGCCGACGACTGCGCCCTAAACACCACCTCGGAAGAGGAGATGCAACGGAGCGTGGACCTGTTCTCCGCCGCCCGCGAGAACTTCGGTCTGGTCATTAACACGCAGAAGACGGTGGTGATGCACCAACCGCCGCCCAACTCAGCCACAGCCCCCAACGCGCCGCCGCAAATCAGCGTGAATGGGACCCAACTGCAAGTGGTGGAGAACTTCCCGTACCTGGGCAGTACTCTCTCCCGCAACACCAAAATCGACGACGAAGGCGCCAACAGGATCTCGAAAGCCAGTCAAGCCTTCGGTCGCCTCCAAAGCACAATTTGGAATCGCCACGGTCTTCAGCTGAGCACGAAGCTGAAGATGTACAAGGCCGTCATCCTGTCGACACTACCTTATGGAGCGGAGACTTGGACGGTGTACGCAAAGCAGGCACGTCGTCTGAACCACTTCCACCTCAGTTGTCTTCGTCACATACTGAAGCTAAAGTGGCAGGATCGAATCCCCGACACTGATGTGCTGGAACGGACGGGAATCCTCAGCATCTACGTCATACTGAGGCAAATTCAACTGCGCTGGAGCGGCCACCTGGTGCGCATGGACGACGAGCGACTACCCAAACGACTCTTCTACGGAGACGTCGCGACGGGTTCTCGCCGTCAAGGAGGCCAGATTCGCCGTTAAAAGGATACCCTGAAGGCCTCCCTGAAATGCCTGCAAATCAACCCCACCAACTGGGAGGAGCTCGCACTCGATCGATCGACCTGAAGGAGGACAGTGAAGACAGGCGCTGCGATCTACGAAGCCAACCGCATCGCTGCCGCCAAAGCGAAACGCGAAGCCCGCAAATCACAACTTCGCCCAGTAAGCAACGCCGCCGCACAACCGCCTCCAACGTGTCCTCGATGTCAACGGACGTTCCGGGCTCGAATCAGACTTGTTGGACATCTTCGGATTAACTGCGCCTCTGGAACGGCACCAACCATCGTCCCCCCGCCTGCCTCTTCCTCCTCCTCTCCGCCGCCATCTAACCCTGACAATTCTTCTGACCCACCACTTCCATCATCCTCCTCCTCCTTCTCCTTCTCCTCCTCCTCCTCCTCCTCCTCCTCCTCCTTCTCCTTCTCCTCCTCCTCCTCCTCCTTCTCCTCCTCCTCCTCCTCCTCCTCGTCCTCATCCTCATCCTCATCCTCCTCGCCCAATGCTCCAACGGCGGCCGCTCAGGCGACTGTCCCGCTCACAGCAACCGACACTACCACCACCTCCCCCGACTCCAGGGATGAGGATCAGGACTACACCTGCCCTCACTGCGACCGTACCTTCACCTCACACATCGGCCTGGTCGGTCACTTGCGAATCCATCACACAGAGACTGGCGAACCAGTGCGTGAAACATCAACCTACACCCACCGCACTCGCCTCCACTGCCCACACTGCCCTCGCACCTTCAGGCATCGCATGGCCTTTTCGGCCACATGCGCATCCACGTGAGCAGCCGTGACCGCACTCCCGACACACCCACCACATCTAGCACATCCACCGTGCACACCCCCACCCTCGTTCCCTCCGTCCGCGCCACCACCACCGCCTCCTCTGTAGCTGACACTGACACCGCCGACTTCTCATGCCCACGCTGTCCACGCACATTCACCTCACGCATCGGCCTGATCGGTCACTTGCGAATCCATCGCACAGAGACTGGCGAACCAGTGCCTGGAGCACCAACCTACACCCACCGCACTCGCCTCCACTGCCCACACTGCCCTCGCACCTTCACGCATCGCATGGGTCTATTCGGCCACATGCGCATCCACGACGACCTGCGGTAGACAACCGCCGACCACACCACACATTCACTCACTCCCTACCTCCTCCACCACCACCACCATCACCCCACCAGAAATCAACACTCACACACCTCATGCACCCAACTGCCACCTCCCACGCAGGTGGGAAGTCCGCATCTCGACTCGGCTTCGGCTGCACGGGTGACTTGAGTCCGAGACTATCCCGACACGTCAAGCGTCGTGGATAGGAAGGTTGCTGATTGACGCCCGCTCTCGGTTCACGCAGTTCGTCGTGTTGTGTGTGTGTGTTGTGTGGAGTCGCGGACTGGTGGGCTGGGAACGGGCTGAAAAAGCACCTTCCACGGCACTCTCACGCAAGTGAGAGACACGCCGTTCAACCCCCGTTGTGTGAAATCCTGGTGTTTGTGGGTGTATGGGGGGTCAGGTCGTGCTGTGGCGCGCGCAGGCATGGTCAGTCGACCATGTCAGCCACGGCGCCCATTCCCCACTCCAGTCTGCTGACCGGCTCGGACAGCGGCTGGGGTGTGGGAGTGGGAAGGGAGGGTGGGTGGGGTCGACGACTCAGCGCATTTTCTCCTCACTATAATCAATCTGACGCGCTTGAAGCTATCACGGTGCGCTAAAAGCCGTGGCTTGGAAGGTTGCCAACTGACGGGGTACCTTGGACCTCCTCCTTCACTGGAGGCGGTCTGAGAGTCAGGCTGCAATGGCTCCTTTTTAATGTGGCCTTTATGGCATTCCCACCACAGTGTGGGATCCGAGCCAGGCGTTGGCGGCACGCCTAGGTGCGGCTTCGGCCGTGCCAGCCTCCAAATATCTGTCGCGTTGGTTGAAATCCTGGTTATTGTTGTGTGGACCAGGGGGTGTGGTGGAACGCCAAGGTGAGGATCCGTCCGAGCCATCCACCTGCGGCCTCCCTCGTCTCCGGTCTTCTTGACTCTGTCTTGACACCGGGTCCAGGCGGGGGAGGAGGAGAGAGTGTAGGTAGATGCTACGCAAGTCTACCGGCACTATAAACCCCTGCGTAAGTCACCGTCCCTGCTCCCATTGCTGCTGCAACTGTGGGGCACACGGTGGACATCATCGAAACCGATGGTCGAACTGTCACAGTAGATGTGCTAACTCATGAAATGGGAAGTGGGTTTTCGACTCCAAAAAATTACTTACAGTAGGTTGGCTAGCTCATGAAATGTCAACTGAAATTCCGAAATGCGTTTTCGTCTCGAAAAAATCAATTAAATAGGGTTGCCAAACTAATCATCCTTCAGCGTAATTTTATAATAATTCAGTTACCTCAAGATACCGGCTTTCGAACTAACCTCTTTCCGGCTGCATGCAAAAACTACACTATGTAAAAAAGGCTACGTAAGTAGCATGCATTTTTTTATTGATTTTCGGCGCCCATAAAAATCCAATTATATTTCATGGAAAAATGCAGAAAATATTCATTTGCTTGTTCATTCTTCAGAAACTGTCGTCTTCCAATTTTATACTCGAAGGAAGGATATTATTCGGTTTTAAATTTTTTTTCCAATTTCCGAGTAATTTTGAACCCGAGCTGCCGTTGCACTTGCATTCGGGGTTTCCAGACTACAAGCCGTTTATTTTCTGCGCACGGAAAACTATATATTTCCCTGCGGTATTAGGAGGAGATCATATGGGGGTCGTGAAATTTAGTAGTGGATTTGAGCCATATTGCTAACTTTACGAGCCACATTTGTAAAGGCAGAGACATGATGCCTCATGAACGGCCATTTCACGGTATTAAAAATTCTCACAATTAGGAACTTTTGAAAACCGAATTATACCCTTCCTTTGAGCACAAAATTGGAGGAAGACATCATTTTTTACCGAATGGGCAAAAGAATGAATATTTTTATTCATGTTTTCCATGAAATATAATTGAATTTTTTAGGGGCGTCGAAAATCAATGAGAAAAATGCATGCTACTTAAGGATTCGTTTTTGCAGAGTATAGTCTTGTAAGCAGCCGGAAAGAAGTCCGTTCGAAAGCCGGCATCCTGAGGTAACTGAATTATTTTAAAATTATGCTGCACGATGATTAGTGTTACAACACTACTTAATCAGCCTTTTCGAAACGAAAACGCATTCCGGAATTTCAGTTGACATTTCATGAGTTAACCCACCTACTGTAGGTACGCACTATGAGCGTAATTTTGACAATCCTCCTCCGTCTCGTGGTCATCAGCCCTCTTCCAGGCGAGAATGTAGTTTTGTTATAAATAACTTTCGTCTTCTTGTAATACGACTTTTGAATTGAATCACCAGGTAGCGACCAGAAATGGCTTCTGAAACCGAATTATACCCTTCCTTCGAGTGTGAAATTGGAAAAAGACGGAATTGACTACCAAATGAGCATAAGTCTGAATGCCTTTGTGCGTGGTTTTTATGAAATATATATCAATTTATAAGGGCATCGAAAATCAATGATAGAAATTCATGGTACATAAGTAGCCATTTCTTACAGAGTATAGTTTTTGCATGCGGCCAAAACGAAGTTACTTCAAAAGTCGACAACCTGAAGTAACTGAATTATTATATAACCATGTTGCATAATGATTAGTATTACAATCCTACTTAATTGAGTTTTTCGGAACGAAAACTAATTTCGGAATTTCGGTTGGCAATTCAGGAGTTAGCCCACCTATTCTAAGTAGGGTTGTAAAACTGGTCGCCTTTCAGCATAATCCCGAGATAACTCAGTTACTTCAAAATGTCAGCTTTTGAACGAGTTTCCACCCAGCCGCCTGCAAAAGATGCACTTTCTTAAATTTTACTGCATAAGTAGTATGGTTTTTTTCATTTTTTTTCGATACTATTATGAATTGAGGCATATTTCATAGAAAACGTGCATATGACTATCCAATCTTTTACCTGTTTGGGGGAAAATCAGGTCTTCTTTATAGGCTGTACTTGAGGGAAGGGTAGAATTCGGCTTTAAAAGTTCCTAATTATGAGATTTGTGAAGACTCTGGAACGCCCGTTCATAAAACATCCTGTCCCTGCATTTACTAATGTTGCTTGTAAAGTTTGGAATATGGCTCAAATCCACCGCTAAATTTCACAAATCTCATATAGTCTCCTCTTTATATTGTATAGAATTATATGATTTTCTCTACACGGAAAATACACAGCCTGTAGTTTCGAAACTCCGAATGCAAATGTAACGGCAGGTCGGATTCAAAAATACTCGGGAATTAGAGAAGTTTTTGAATTCGGAGTATACACTTCCCCAAGTGTCAAATTTAAAGAAGACTTAATTTTCCACCAAACGGGTAAGAGAATGGACATTTTGTGCATGTTTTCTATGAAATATATCTCGATTTACAAGGGTATCGAAAATCCATTTAAAAATTCATGCTACTTATGTAGCCACTTGTTACAGAAAAAACCCGTTGCAGGCGGCCGGAGGGAAGCTCATTCGAAAGCCGGCAGCCTCAAGCAACTAAATTATTATGGGATTGTGTTAAGTGGCGTTTAGTTTTGCAATCCTACTTAAGTAATTTTTTCGAGTTGTAGACGCAGTTCAGAATTTCAGTTAACATTTCGGGAGTTAGAACATCTACTGTACGCCGCCGTCGTCGTTCTTAACTGTAGTGGACGACAAGTGCTTTCCTGATGCTGACGGCATCTCAGGCTATATGTTTGCATCAAAAGTCAACTTCTCTTAATTACATCAGTCATCCCAAAATGTGCACAGACAGACAGACACACACATGACAAGTTCTCGCAGTAGAGGGCGGTCGTATTGTCCGCCCTTCACATGTACTTCTACTTTCATTTGCGTGTGGGCACACTGTTAGACATATGGCTCTTCAAGTAAGAAGTATAGTCTACATTTGAAGCCTGAACTGCGATCCTGCTAGTCAAATCATGGCAAAGAAGGCTGGAGACCACCAGTGAACTAGACCAGACACTTTTTTCTAGTTGAAACGCTCGCGGACAAGACTGAATGAGACACAGTAGGTGGGCTAACTCATGAAATGCCAGCAGAAATTTCGAAATGTGTTCCCGGTTCAAAAAGCGTAAATAAGTAGCGTTGTAAAACTAATCATTATGCAGCATAATTCTATAATGATCCAGTTACCTCAGGGTGTAGGCTTTCAAATGAACTTCCTTCCGGCTGCATGCAAGAACTATACTCCGCAAAAAAATGACTATTTATGTAGCATGCAATTTTCTCATTGATTTTCGATGCCCTTAAAAGTTCAGTTATATTTCATGGAAAGCATGCATAAAAATATTCATTCTTTTGCTCATCCGGTTTAAAATGACGTTTTCTTCAAATTTTAAACTCGAAGGAAAGGCATAATGCGGTCTTAAAAAATTTTCGAATTATGACAGTTTTTAATACCATTAAATAGCCATTAATAAAACATCATGGCTCTGTATTTACCAATGTAGCCTGTAAAGTTAACAAATTGATTCAAGTCCACTGCTAAGTTTTATGGACCCCATATATTCCACTCTTAATACCGTAGAGGAATGTATAATTTTCCATGCGCAGAAAATATACGGCTTGTAGTTTGGGAACCCTGAATGCAAGTGTAACGGCAGGTCGGGTTCAAAATTATTTATGAATTGGAAAAGTTTTTGAAAACCGAATTATACACTTTCTTGGAGTATAAAATTGGAAGGAGACGTCATTTTCTGAAGAACGGAAAAGAGAATTAGTATTTTCATGCATGTTTTGAATGAAATATAACTGAATTTTCAAGGGCATCGGAAATCAATGAAAAGTTGCGTGCTACTTAAGTAGTCATTTTCTGCAGAGTATAGTTCTTGCATGCAGTCGCAGATAAGATCTTTCGCAAGCCGGCACCCGGTTACTGAAATAGTATAGAGTAGTGTTGCAGGCTGACTAGTTTTACAGCTCTTCTTAATTAATCCTTTCGAAACAAAAGCGGTTTTCGAAATTTCGACTGACATTTCACGAGTTATTTCACCTACTGTACTAAACTTGTACTAATGGTTGCTGCAACTCCATCTAAATCCCCCGGCCCGGTCTCTTCCATCGAATTCATACTGGTTGCTATACCTCCAAGTTGCCGCGGTCAGTTCAGTCAAAAGGGCAGATTAATCGATGCTGCCACCTTGGCGACCAGCAGGGCTGGTTTTTCCATCCCCTGTGTTCCCCTCTTATCCGTGATGTGTGTCCTTACATGTGTTTTGAAACTGCAGTTTTCTCGTCCCGTAAGTAGAGGTGATGATCGATTGTACAGTAGGTGGGCTAACTCATGAAATGTCAACCGAAATTCCGAAATACGTTTTTGTTTTAAAAAAATTCATTAAGTAGGATTGTAAAACTAATCAGTCTGCAGCATATTTCTATAATAATTCAGTAGCCTCAGGGTGTCGGCTTTTGAACGAAGGTCTTTTCGGCTGCATGCAGAAACTATGTTTTGTAAAAAAATGACTACTTAAGTAGCATGCATTTTCTCATTGATTCTCGATGCCCCTAAAAGTCCAATTATATTTCATGGAAAACATGCATAAAAAATTCATTATTTTGCTCAATCGGCAGAAAATTACGTCTTCTACCAATTTTATACTCGAAGGAGGGATATAATTCGGTTATGAAAAAGTTTTTAATTGTGGGACTTTTAAATACCGTGAGATAGCCGTTCATGAATCGTCATCTTGAGATAACTGGATTATTAAAGAATTTTGTTGCAGGCTGACTAGTTTCACAAACCTACTTAATTAATCTTTTCGAAACGAAAACACATTTCGTAATTTCGGTTAAAATTTCATCAGTTAACCCACCTATTGCACATGCGAAGATCGCTCTGACAGAACATTTGCACAAACTGCCAGTCGCGGGAATATCGACTGTTTCCCGTATTTCACAACGAGCGATCCGCCAAAAATCATTGTACTCCATTTAGGGGTTGGCGATCTCACCTTAGCTGTCAGATGTCCTTATTGTCCAGCTCCTGTGTTAACAAGTGTCCTACTTATCTAAATTGCTAGGGCGCTGGGTCAATCAGTTTAGGCAAAACTGTTAAAGGCGCCCTTCAGAAATACGAGATCACGCCAGCGTGGCATTCACTAGTCTAGGCGGACAGGGTGAAGTATGACCACCCTTTACCCCCGGTTGAAACCAACCTCTCAGATTGCACTGTATCGCTCGAGGTCGTAAACTCATAAACATCACTCTAAAGTCGTTGTTGAATGCTGTTCCTCATGTCTATGAGAGCCGTACCAGCAGAACTAGCCTCGGCGTATGTAGTCCCGCGTAGTAGCGCGTACATTTCTGAAGAGCGCATTTGCTAATAAACCCTGAATTAAGCAGGTAGTGAACCTTGCCGACAAAGGCAATGGAGACAGGAATGGCGAATTCTGGCTTTTTACCTGTCGTCCGCTAGTCAAACCTGGAGTATGCAACCTCAGAGGCTCAAACTCGCGACTCGTCGGTTAGAAGTCCAAATACCTGATGACTAAGCCACGGGATCAGTGTCAAGTCAGTTGTGATCGGGTATAGTAACCATGGTAGAGGGGCGCGCACTGATCGCGTTACGGGACTCGCCCGTCCCGCTGTGCCTTGGTGTTCTTTTGAGCCACGCCAGCAGCTACACGGAAGCGTACACCATAGGCAGAATATCATCATCGGCAAAGATAAGGGAGACTGGCAGTTTTTGGCTTATTAGAGGCCGTCAGCCTGCCATACTCGATCGTGATAGACAGGACAACGGGCCCGTGGCTAACCAGCAGGTCGACAGTTCGAGCCTCGGGGGTCGCATGCAGTGCGTGGCCGATCTCATGAAATGTCGGCCGAAATTCTGAAATGTGTTTTCGATTAGGAAGCAATTACTTTGGTGGGGCTGTAATATTGATTAGCATGCAGCAAAATCCTATAGCATTTCGGACTTGCCAGAATGTCAGCTCTTGGATGCATTCCTTTCTGACCTTTTGCAGAAACTGCGGTCAGCAAACAATCACTACTTAAGTAGCATGCATTTTTCGTATTGATTTTCTATGGTCTTGCAAATTCAAATACATTTTATAGAAAACATTCACAAAATATGCTTTCTTTTACTCGTTCGGCAAAAAAACCACGTTGTCTTCATATTTTATACCTGAAGAAAGTGTATATTTGGGTCTTAAACAAGTTTTCCAATTCCCGAATAATTTTGAGCCAGATCTGTCATTTAATTAGTCTGTCATAACCGATCGTGATAGACAGGACAACCGACCCGTGGCTCAGTGGTCAGGATGTTGGACTTCTAACCAGCAGGTCGACAGTTCAAGCCTCGGGGGTCGCATGCAGTGCGTGACCGATCTCATGAAATGTTGGCCGAAATTCTGAAATGTGTTTTCGATTAGGAAGGATTACTTAGATGGAGTTGTAATATTGATTGGCATGCAGAAAAATACCATAGCATTTCGGACTCAATGGGATATCGGCTTTTGGATGCACTCCCTTCTGACCTTCTGCAGAAACCACGATCTGCAAAAAATGACAACATAAGTAGCATGAATTTTTCGTAATGATTTTCGATGGTCTTACAAATTCAAATATATTTTATATAAAAAGTTCACAAAATATGCTTTCTTTTACTCCTTCGTTAGAAAATCGCATTGTCTTCAAATTTTATACTCGAAGAAAGAATATATTTCGTATTTAATAAAGTTTCTAATTATGAGATTTTCAAGACCGTGCGATGTCCATATATACAACATCGTACATGTCCGTTTATCAAGGCTTCTCATGAAATGTACAACACAGTCCGGATCCATTGCAAAATTTTATGAACTCTATGTGGTATCTTCTTAAAGGCATAGAGAACTATATGATTTTCCTTACACGGAAAGCATGCACATTGTAAATGAAATCGCTAAACGCTAATGCAATGGTAGATCTGGCTCAAAATTGTTCGGGAATTGCGAAACTTGTTTAAAACCCAAATGTACACTTTCTTCCGGTATAAAATATAAAAACGACAAGATTGTCTACCAAACCAGTGAAAGAAAGCATATTTGGGCACGTTTTCTATAAAATATATTTGAATTTGCAAGACCATCGAAAATCAATACGAAAAATGCATCCTACTTAATTAGCCATTTTTTGCAGATCGCGGATTCTGTAGGTCAAAAAGGAGTGCATTCAAAAGCTGACATCCTGGCAAGTCCGAAATGCTATAGGATTATGCTGCGTGCTAATCAATATTACAAACCCACCTAAGTAATCCTTCCTAATCGCAAACACATTTCAGAATTTCGGCCAACATTTCAAGAGATCGGTCACGCACTGTATGTGCGGGGAGGCAGCCATGACAGTCTGGCGACAATGTGCTGTATCGAGGGCATTGCAGGCGATTTCCTAGACGCCACGTTTCTTAATCAACTAGCTAATACCATCCTTTGGGTGTACAGGCTACGCAAGTGATAAGCTGGTCGGTTTGTCAGTCACATCAACTTGATGCTCTCTTCCATATGTGTTTAAACGACTTCAGACGCACTTTAATGCAAGAAAAGGTTGATTATGCTATGGTTTGGCTTGGGATTGGAACTATCCCAAATCCTTCTTTGATTCTGACCTACAGTACGTGACCTATCTCATGAAATCTGATAACGGAAACTGATGAGAGAATTTCTGGACGCCTTCAACGTTAAGCATTTTGTTCGCTCATCCATTTCCTTCGATAAAATGTCCTTTTTGTGCAGAAATTGTGTTTGCATAATTGTATCGAGTAAAATATCAGTAAATTTTGCGAAAATGGATGTCGGAATGTATTCGGGCGCTGTCCTATGCTACTGCATGTTCTAGACTCCAGTTACGCATATGAGCGACTTTTTCATTGAAAGGAAAGTAATTTAACCGCAAGAGTTTTAATAAACAGATTTAGCCGAAATTGAAAACTTACTTTATGCCCGATGCTAACCGTGGTAATCAACCTGTTAACACAAAGGTTGTTTTATTATTTTAGGCATCAACTGGCCTCGTGGCATGTCATCTTATGAAAACTTTTGTTCTTACGACGTCCCCACCGGTGAAATCATCAAATTCCAGCTTCTCTTTTTGAGCCCCATCTCATTTACTTCAAACTCCATGACCAAAGATCCCAGGTTCGAATCTCAAGTGATTCACACTTGGGGTTGGGTATGACTGACTCCAACAAGGCAGAAATGGTCTTTCCTGTTTCCCCTGTCTTTCTTGGTAAGGATATTCGCTTATATTACGCTCCGCTGTGGGACTCGAGAAAGAGCCCCAACGCGAGCGGTTTCCGTAATGCGATTGGTGCGCGCACCTCTACCCCGCATAAGTACGATTTAATGTTGTACCATACAAAGTACAAAGTAACCATGTTTCCTTTTTCTGCGGCCTTATGTTTTAAGCCGCCACTACTAAAATGAACACGATCAGCCTTATTCCAAACGCATCGTGGTCAGGCTAGATAGCCAAATGCCAAAGGCAAGGGATATGATGGACAAACTGTTGAAAGCGGAAAACCCAGACAAGTTTTTCGCCTCAGCCTAGCGTGAATGCCAGTCTGTTCCAGGATCCTGTCTTGCCAGCTCAGCTTTAGTATTCTGTGAAGGCAGCTGAGATGGAAGTGGTTAAGTTTCTTGGCATGGTTGGAGTAGACGGTCCAAGCCTTTATTCCGTGGGGAAGAGTCGTCATGACGGCGGCCTTGTACATCTTCAGGTTGGAGGCCGTGGTGATCCCACATGGAATCCGCAGCCGACCGAAGTCTTGGCTAGCTTTGAAGATCCGGTGGGCAACCTCATCGTCGATTCTTGCTCGGTTGGGAAGTGCGCTTCCGAGATAAGTAACATTATCCACGGTTTTGAATCGGCGGCCGCCGTTGGAGCCGTAGAATTATGCAATAATATAACATTACCGACAACGGAGACTGGAGTGCCTAAATTCCGGCTTGTTAGCCGTCATCAACTATCCCTACTCAACCCTGAAGTATGGACTCCAGGTTCGGATTCTCGACCTATTCGTTAGAAATCCTACTCCATAATAATAGAGTCATGGACTCGTTGTCCTGTCGGTTGTGATCGTATAAATTAGCGATCGTAGAGGAGACGCACTGATCGCGTTACGAAACTCGGTCGTCCCGTTGTTCCTCGGAAATTTCTCTCGAACCCTAACAGCAGCCGCGTAGCGGCGCGTAATATAGGTATAATATCAGTACTTTGGTGTAAGTTGATACCATACTAACAGCACAGGTACTAACTAAAAGCCCATACATGCGGGTTTCGCCGATATTCTGCCGCTGCATGACGCAGCTACGAGGGGTTCGGCTCGTCAGTGGGTTCCTTAGCATTCCCTGTATGCTTTCTGGTTGATATTGCAATTTAGAAATCGTTGCTTATTAATTTTCTTAGAAATTAACTGCGAACTTGAAGTAGGTCAGTATATTTAAGGTCTATAGGCCCGGACCTAAGTTTATGGGGCCCCATTGACGAGTCGAACCCCTCACCACTGTGTCATACAGCGGCAGAATATCGGCGAAACACGCGTACATGAGCTTTTGGCTAGTAATTGTACTGTTAGTATGGAATCACCTTACCCAAAAGTATACTACTAGCTGCCTGTCGGCAGTTAATGAATACTACGCGGTTATCAGCTGTGACGGATGGCATTCGGTCCAAATATTCGTAAATGAAAACTTATTCATACTACTCGTAGTACTACTTATTTGTAGAATGGGCATTACGTGGTTATTCCACAGTAGTTGATGGTCTTCGACTCGGATGTTCATTGAAATTCCGGTTCTGACCCTAAAAAGTCATGTTCCGGAGATTTAACTCCAAGTCCTGTACTGAGTAATTTCTGAAAGTATTCACTTGATAAAAACTTATGTCTAAGCCTATAAACCCTAAATATACTGATCTAGCCCAGCTTCGCAGTTGATTTCTAAGCAAATTAAAAAGCAACATTACCAAAAAGACGAGGAAAACTGGCATGACTACTTATGGCGAGCCGCTCGACCGATGTTACCATGGTCGATCGCAACCGACGGGACAACCAGCCCGTAACTCAGTGGTTAGGGACTTGGACTTATGACCAACAGGCTGCGGGTACGAGCCACGGCGGTTGCATACATCGGGCTTGGGTATTGGCTAGCTGATGACGGCTATTAAGCGAGAAATTGATGTTCCGGTCCCCCTTGTCTTTGTTGGTAACACCATTGTGTTGGGTGGCGGTTAATGCATGACCACCGTCTTCTGCGTGTTGATGG
The DNA here is from genome assembly GCA_902702965.1 of Spirometra erinaceieuropaei. NCBI lineage: Eukaryota > Metazoa > Platyhelminthes > Cestoda > Diphyllobothriidea > Diphyllobothriidae > Spirometra > Spirometra erinaceieuropaei. The sequence goes on from CACRXP010000068.1 coordinate 1,169,121, forward strand.
CCAGGCCGAAGTTCTCGCAGGCGACGAAGAAGAGGTCCATGCTCAGTTGCATGTCCTCTTCCGAGGTGGTGTTCAGGGCGTAGTTGTCGGCGAAGAGAAGTTCGTGAACGGTGGTTGTGTATACGCGCGACTGGATGTGCATCCGCCGTTGAGTGAGAAGGTGACCGTCCGTCCTGTAGGCGAGGCAGATCCCGAGGCGTTCAGCACGATAGGCGTCCATCAGCATGGCAGAGAACATAAGACTGAAGAGGGTAGGCGCCAGCACGCATCCCTGCTTCACTACGTTAGTCACTGCGAATGCCTCTGAGACAGCTCCGTTGTCCGTGACTCGCGCCATCATACCGTCGTGCAGCTGATGCACCATCTGGATGAATCGCTCCGGACAGCCGGATTTCTGCATGATTTTTCACAGCCCTTCATGATTCACCGTGTCGAAGGTTTTCGTCAGGTCCACGAAGGTAGGGTACAGGTGGGTCCGCATCTCCTGGCACTTCTCCCGAAGTTGACGTGCGGCGAAGATCGTATCCGCGGTTCCGCGATGATGGCGGAAGCCACACTGTCTTTCCAGTTGAAAACCCTGTTCTAGATGATTGTTCAGGCGGTTGAGCAGGATGCGAGCGAAAATCTTTCCGGCGATGTTCAGCAGAGAGATGTCGCGGTGGTTGTCGCAGAGTTGGCGGTTTCCTTTTTGCGTGTATAGGTTAACGATGTTTGCGTCTATGAAATCTTGAGGGACTTCACCTTGACGCCACATCTCCTGGAAGAGCGCAGTCAGGTGATCCATGAGTTGGGGATCTCCGTGATTTTAGACCTCAGCAGGAATCGCGTCCGATCGGGGTACTGTCTATATCATGCACCGCTCTGCGGCTGTTGGTTGGGCTCGAGAGAGAGCCCGTAAGGCACAACGCGACGAGTACGTTCCGTAACGCGCTCGGTGCGCACTCCCCATACCATGCATCAGTATAATTTCATTTTGTAACACACCAATCTCCATTAAGCTGTCGAACAAAGTCACCACGTTTTCTTGCTCTGTGTCCTTATGACGTAGGCCGCCATCAATATAGTAAGTAAGATGAGCCTACTTTCAACTGCATCGTTATCGAGTTAGATTTGGTGGACATACTGTTGAAAGCATTTCCTAGGTCAGTAGCCAGATTCAGACGCTTACTCAACGGAGGTAAGTAAGCGACATGCAGGGATTTCAACGAGGGGAGAGGCGTTTTATTTCATAGGTTGTACGATATAACATACCTGACATACTAACTAAACGCTCAAACGCGTATTTCGCCGATATTCCGCCGCTGCGTGACACAGCTGTGGCCGAACACGTGTATGGGCTTCCAACTAGTACCTGCACTTTCAAGAATGGTATATCGTGCAACTCATCAAAATACTGTTCGTTGCATGTTGGCAGTTTATGGGGATTATGCGATTATTCCGTTATGGCTGATGAACTTCGACCCAAATATTCATATAATATATTAGTCTAAGTTTATAAGACGCAAGCAGACTGACTTACTCCCAGTTAGAGATTAAGTGCTGAGGAAATGAAAAACTGTAGTGTTCCAGTTCATTTCTGCCGCCTAGCTAGCTTGTAATGCAAAACACCGTCCTTCCGCAGATAAGAGCCCCAAGGCAAAAACGTACTCATATCATCTGCCGCATAGTGGCCAGATGAGCGAACACCAATCTCATGCTACTTGAGCGTGAGGTGCCTGTCAACTGGTAAGGCATTCAACTGAGGGACCAACTGGACCCGGGTTGAACTCTCCGGTCGTACCGTTTTCTTGCTGAAGTATGGCTGCGACCCCGGTCTTCCCTGCTTCCTGTTGGTATACATTTTCCATTATTAAAAGTAAGAACTTCATCAAACGTCTGGTTTACGCTGCACTTCTTTCCCTATCAGCTGATCGACCTTCTGATCAGAGCACGGGTTCTTTTTAAACGAGGCCCGTTTCATGGGTTCCGAATTTAAGTAAGGCACCGTCTGGCCCTAGAGACTGTGAGCTTCTACTATGCCATGATCAGCAAAGCATGGCCACGCAGCATACTGTGCGCTGGCAGGGCGTAGTCATCGTCGACTTTGGTCGTTCGAATTTCGGATTGACTGTCAGCACGGAGCAAAACATGACCATGTGCCAGCCGGCTCGCGCGCAACCCGCGTAGAGGGGCTAAATCCAGTTGCCTGTACATTGTCGTTGGAAGAGTCAGATGCCTACTCAACGGAAACAAGTAACAAGCAGGGATTTCAGTGAGGGGAGAGGCGTTTTATTTCATAGGTTGTACGGTATGCCATACCTGACATACTAGCTGAAAATCCAGACACGCGTTTTGCTGATATTCTGTCTCTGCATGACACGGCTACGACGGAGCACGTGTACGGTGCATGGCACAACCCAGCAAAGTACTATTGGTTGTATGTTAGCAAATTATGAAAATAATGCTGTTAGTCCGTTATGGCTGATGAACTAATGCCCAAAAATTTAGGTAAAATTTTAGTCAGAGCCTGTAAATTGCAAATAGACCGAATTACTCGCGGTTACGGATTAATTTCAGAGGGAATGAAACAGATGCAATGTGCATTTCAGTTCTGCCACCTGGCTACCTTATAGGACAACACATCGCCCCTCCATCGATCACGACCCTAAGGCAAAACACGCACCCAAATCCTTTGCTGCAAACTGGCCAGATGGAAGAACACCAATCTCATGCAACTGGAACATGAGGTCCCTGTCAACTGGTAGGGCATTCAACTCAGAAACTAACTGGGCTGGTATGAAAATCCCAAGTCTGACCGTTTTGCAACTGGGCATGGCTGCTATCTACGTCTCCGCTGCTTCCTGTTGATATGAATTTTCCATTTCTAAAAGTACCGACATCACCAAACGTCTGGTTTACGCTGTACTTCATTCCCTATCAGCCGGTCGACTTCCTGATAAGAGCACAGGTTCTTTTTAAACGAGGCCAGTTTCTTGGGGTCTGTATTCAAGTATGGCATCGTCTGGCCTTAGAGACTGCGAGCGTCTACTATGCCATGATCAGCAAACCACGGCCACGCAGCATATTGTACGCTGGCAATTCTCGCAGATGCACTTGCGATCGCGCTGGGTATACAGGTCGTGTACATGGCTACCCAGTCGTCTTCATCGTATTTCTGAGCCGTTGTGGTGCCGCCATTGTATTAAATCCTGGTCAAGAGTTTGCTGTAGATCAGGCGTTTGGTGATTGGCCTTGGTGCGGA
>CACRXP010000068.1:1188070-1206414 GCA_902702965.1 Spirometra erinaceieuropaei
GTATGAGACCCAGTGCGTCAGCGACTGACGTCGGGACCGGGTCGTGTAAACTGCGCCCCGCTGTGTTAAAAACAACAACAACAACAGCATCTATCACGGTTGCAGACAAAAAGTGACAGAAATGCACCTAGTGCATCCACAGCTAATTGCTCTTAGCATCTGCATCTGTTTCATTCTGCGATTTTAGCACTAGTTTAGGAGTCACGGATATAGTGGAGTAGCTCACTGTACGCTCGTGAGAAAAACACTTATTTCGAAACGATACTTAAGATTAGAAAGTCACCAAAAAGATTTATATGAGAGAATTATTCACGCTCATTCCACTGACCTAGATAATTTTGGTGACGGTAAAACCTATGGAAGAGTATGTTAACTGATGCTACGCTCGAAATGATTTCTTGAGGGTGAACTGCATGGAATCTTGCCTCATAATTTTCGCACAACGTACGATAGTAGGCACCGACATGAGACTAGAAACGTCCCGCCAAAGTAATAAAGGCGAACCTGCACACAATTCCTGCAGGGTGTAGGACCCTCAACTAACTTGGGCTGGCCTGTGGACCGTGTCATACGTTGAATGCTGGCAGAGGGGGTTTTACGAGTAGGGCAACACACAGGACGAAGAGCAAAAGACACAGAAAATATATAATTTCCCACCAAAAGTCTTATCATACGCTGCCATTTGGCAAAGAAAGTGGGTGTAATAATTAAAGAATAAACAAAAACTAACTTCCAAAGATTAACGGATATTGAATAAAGCGCCGCAGGTAAGTTAACATTTGGAAAGGGCAGGAACTTCCACGCATTGGGAACGGTGAATCATAAGCGATGCTTACAGTCACACTGAATTGTAGGGCATATTTTTGGAGTTGTGGGTCCTAAACCCTATGGTTACCTTCCCATGTCCTAACTCCAACAATAATTCCAATATAGAACTGAACCGTTGCCCTAATCTTGACCTTGGCCCAACCCTAGACCTTAGCTCTACAGTTGATACTGGCCCCCTACTCTTGCTCTAAAATTGATCTTGACTTACCCTACCGTTAACTTTAAATATAGCCTTAAACCTAATCCCCAACCTGACCCTAACACTCATCTTAAACCTAATCCCAATTTCGCTAGGAGTTGGCCCGTATTTACGGACCGTCCCTGTTCTCATATCCTATTTTGGGGTCCGCAAAAGTCAGCCATACCCATAGGGAGAATAAGACAGGAATTTAAAATTAAAATGTGCTATATTCAGTCAGGGCTATTTATTGCACAGTACACAGATATGAGAAAGTGGACTGATGAAACCCTCTTCTAAATGCAATCTGGTTCTGGACTTTTTGCGGAAAAAGCGTTAAAATTGCGAAGTTGTTTATTCATTTTACGATATACAAATGTTGATACAGTGTACTAGTGTATGAATATAGTTAGTGACTTCTCATGACAGGTCTGGTCATTAACTTATTAATTATTAACTTTGGTCAGCCCGATGCCAGCTTTCTAGATCGACGCATTCCGGCGAGGTTTGATTCTGCAGCCCCACATGATTGCTACCGCACGGTGGGCTTACTGAAGCAATATGAGTTAAAATACCTAACTGACCCACTAGCTGGATTAGGAGGGGGAAGTGAACGCAAGCAGAGCTCGAAGCACGCACAGGGAAGCGAGTGAAGGTAGCGTGTACATACTCCTCCCCGACACATCCACTTGCTGGATTAAGAGGATAAGGAGGGCGCAATCACAACTCGCAGGCCACGGAGGGAACCGCGAGGAAATTCTAGTGTATGGCCCCTGTAGGGGAGCCGACGGATTTCCACACCGTTCGGGAAATCCCATTAACAAGTGTACTCGGTCACTAGCTGGGTTAGGATAATAGAAAGAGCGCAAACGGGGCTCGAAGCATGCGCAGTGGAGAGCGTGTGAACTGATACCTGATTTGAATGACGCTGGCCTTTAAGCACTCCTCCCTCCATGGCACAGTCACTCATAGGATTAAAGTGGTAAGTAAGATGTAAATACGGGATATTTGTAAAGTCTAAACTTCTTTAAGGAAGGACCAAACCTCACCGGAATTCCCTAATTAAATGATGCGTCTTGCTTGTAAATTACCTACATCAAGGTGAAATCCGTATGTGTGCTCACAGAAGGTTAGTAAAAGTTCGTAAGTTGTTGCTGATTTGCGGGAACGAGTTATTTCGTGGAAGGAAAAAAATGAAAAGGATTAAAAAACACTGGGATTTCGACATTTTAAGATACAGGTTTAAACGACAGGCATCTTGAGCCTACTTCAGCAGTGAGTCAATTGACCCGGGTGAGGTTGTATATTTAAGGCATCAGAAGAACTCATCCCAACCATATCGGCAGTTTGTTTCCAGAGAAACTACTTATCAGGTAGAATTACAATCCCCAAAAAGAGGAAATATTCAAATAATTTTTTGAAAGTGCATGAACTGTGAGATTTCCTAAGTGATAAAGCATCCACATACCAAGTAACTAATAAGTGGTAATTTCTTATAAAACTGTCACCGCATATAAACTTTATTTTTCGGTAGGACTGACTTATCTGGCCATCTAAACAGGACAGTTGAACAGGAACCGTCTGCAGTATGGGTCGCTTTGAAGTAACCTCCAATGAAATTAGGGTTAGGTTTAAGATTAGAGTTAGAGGTAGGTCGGGGATTAGGTTTAAGGTTAGATTCAAGGTTAACGGTAAGGAAATTCAGAACAAAGTTTAGGGTCAGGGTAGGGGCCTAGTACTAGCTGCGGAGTTGAGGTCTAGGGTATGGTCAGGGTCAAGAATAGGATAACGGTTTAGTTTTATATTGGGGTTATTGTTGGGGTTAGAACACGGGAATAATCTGCCCTTTCCGGAATTATACACAGGCCAACTTTTATTACTTAAGTGAGGCGTTCATATTCCCATGCCCTTGTTAGGGAGCTCCAAGTCAGTCCTACCAACTTTTTGGCTGCTTTGTTCGACACACACATCTAATGCGCACAGCATCTTTCCAAACTTCAGTCCGACACGAAGCTCATCTTGAAACTGAAGAATTCATGAGGTACCTGGGCCTGCTATAAAGGCATTTCGTGTAGAGGCGTTTTGCCGACGATAAACAACTAGGTTTACGATGCTGAGATGTGACCCCGTCATTCAGTAATATCTATGTAGACAACATGAACACTAACGACAGGCGAGGTACGTCAACTTCGATACATTTTTAGTTTTCGGCAGAGCCATATTTTGTTAAACAATGAAGACCCTTTGGAGACCGTAGTTATCAAAGTCTCTTCTGTCTTCTTGTTTGGCTCTCCCGGGTCACGATGCCAGTAAGTATTCCACATGCATAAATAAACAGCCATTTTATAATATCAAACATTAAGCAGCACCCGGTTGCGCTTGGGGGCTAAAACTACGTCTAAAGTGCAACTCACTATAAAAAGGTTACGGATTTTCCGAGTTTTTTCCGATGGATAAATTTACGGACTCATGTTACTGGATAGGTTTTCGTTTACTGGGCAGGTCACTAATAATTCCTCTTCGTGAACATGTCAAACACGATAAGGTCAGGCCAGGTCCACCTTTATCACTTGGGCCGGGTGTTCTCATTCCCATGTACTGTCTAGGGTGCAGTATAGGTCAATTCTACCCAATTTTCCTCTGCGCAGCAAGTGCTTGCCTTACGATGGGGGGACATTTGCTGAAGGAAGGGTGCTACTGGGGTGGGCGATTCTCTGCTTTCCACCAATACTTCACGATGCATTCTTGAAGATTCATGCCTAATAGTAGAAGGAATATGATGTGGTTATGTAGCCGTACCTGATGGCACAGTACTGCTGACATAATTAATTTGAGTTGGTGTGATGGCATTGGCATGGTGTTGCTGTGCTTTGCGGTGTGTGTTCTGTTGGCGGCCTTGTTTCTTTGTTGCCGTATCTACCTTTCTCGGCCTCATGCCGGTGGCCCTTTTTGACTTTCGGCCTGTCGTCTCCTTTTAATATTCTCATTGGATGCTTCAGGACAGGGGCTTCGGTCTGCGGTTAAGGGTTAGGGTTGGGGGGTTGAGGCTTAGGGTCAGGGGTAAGGGGTTAGGGTTAGGAGGTAGGGCGACTATTTCTCAACCATTCGAAGTACAACCACGCATTGCCAGTAGGTGTTCTTTTGCATACAACTACTTGACCTCGTCGTCTGTGCGTTTTCCGGTCCCACCTGTAAAACCCCCTATTACCACCGGTCCCATATTACTGGTGGCTTGGGGTTTGTTTACCTCAGATGCAGCTACATAACCACATCTCACCGTAGAAGACTCACTCTGCAGCAAAGAACGCATGCACAACTGTCAGTTAATATTTCACGATACCCTACCAGGACTGAACAGAACTAGAGCTGAGTTTGATATGCACTGATTTATCAGAGGTCGGCAGAAAGCAATCCCAGCGGACTTGCCCTCGTGACTGATGACATGTTTCGTTTCCCCCCGCAGGAGGAACATGTAATAGCTCCCGGTTCGCACGGCCAGTGTCTCCTGTGGGCATGCAAAGCCTGCAAAAAGAAGACCATGCAGGTTGATCGTCGAAAGGCTGCCACCATGCGTGAACGCCGACGCCTACGCAAAGTGAACGAGGCCTTTGAGACGCTGAAACGGCGCACCTGTTCCAATCCCAACCAACGCATGCCCAAGGTTGAAATTCTGCGCACCGCCATCGACTACATTGAGAACCTGGAGGAGATGTTGCAGCACAATGGCATACTGGCGCCGGGCACGTCACCCCTGCGTCTGCGGTCGGACCCCCAATCCTGTCTGCTGGGGTCCTCCGGGGCTGGGGGCGGGGCCGGCGGCAGTGGCCGTTACAGCGGACTCGCTGCGGGCTCCGCGGCAGCTGCTGCTGCCGCTGCCGCCGCGGTCGGCGCCGTGCGGAGTCTGCACAACAAGCTGACCGCCTGTGAGGGCACGCGGGTGCAACGCAACCATTCCGGCCTCCGAGGGGTTCAGAGGTCGGAGCGAGTGAAACCGGGTGGCCCTGCTGCAACCACGACCTCTGTGCCCGCAATGGCGGAGAAGGAGGCTCCTCTGGGTGGTGCCGCTCAACTACACTATCAGGGGAGTTCGGTCCAGTCGGAGGATCTGAAGATGGCAGCGGCAGCAGAGGAGGTGGAGAATGAGAGAGGTGCTGGAACTGATCACAGCCTAACGCAGGCCGCTGCTGAAGCTCACGCCACTAACGTCTACGCCACGACGAAGTCGATGATGAGCGCTAGCCAAGCTGCTGACAAGATTGCGTCACCGCCTACCTATGACTATTCCACCAAGAGCAGTCTGGGGGTGAGTAACCAGGTTTATGACTGACTGCCATTTGTATATTTGCAGGAGCTGAAAACCGCTGATGACAGGCGGCACCACTCACTGCGCACAATCCCTAGACTCCGAATGTAGGAAATCGAACCATCGAAGCCACAGCCCCAAACCGACACGTTACAACTCTGTTATTACCGACAAAGACAAGGGAGACTGGAATGGCCATTTCCGGCTCATTGGCCGTCGTCAGCCAGTCATACCCAACGCCGAAGTGTGGAACACCCGAGGCTCGAACTCGCGACCTGTTAGTTAGAAGTCCACGCCTCCAACCACTGGGCCACAGGCCCGTTGCCCTGTCGGTTTCGATCTGGAATAAACAATGGTAGGGGGCGTTCAGGTGTTCCACACATCGGGGTTGGGTATGACTGGCTGACGACGTGCTAATGAGCCAGAAATGACCATTCCAGTCTCCCTTGTCTTTGTCGGTAATAAGATACTGCCTATATCATGCGCCGCTGTGCGGCTGCTGGTTGGGCTCGAGAGATAGCCCGTAAGGCGCAACAGAACGAGTGAGTTCCGTAAGAAAGATAAGTGAGCGTCCCCTACCAACGTAAGAACTAGTCGTTGTCATGGATTGAGCGCATTTGCCCCTTCAAATCACATCTCGAGGCACTGTGTCCGCAGATGCTGCGAGACTTAAATGCGGAGTATAGGCTGGGGTGAAATAATGGGCCGTGGTTTTGCAAAATGGGCCTACCTAAACAGAAATATATGCCTACGAACAATGCTACCGTAATGTGAGAAAGTTGGAACTAAACAACGGATGTCGCTAGCTTAATCGAGGTCTCATCTGTAGCACGTTAATTCGAATTCTGGTATCATAAGGCTGCCCTGACTTCTCTCCAAGACGCTTCGGACGCTTGATTTTCACTGCTGGGTGCAAAGCAATGAAGGCCTATGTGAAACGGCTGGACAGCCTCAGAAACGGTGGTTCAGTTCAGACAGTGAGAGTCTTCGCCATGCAGTTACGCGATGTTACCAGATAACATTCACTGTATCAGATGGCCTTGTTTAAGCGGCGGCAACGGTTGAATTAAGGACCTCAATTAGTTGTCGGTGTACTGTGGATCGTGGCGTAGGGGAATGGTGCTAATGCTTTAATGCACAAAGGGACGAGCGAGCTCCGTAAGAACGATCGGCGAGCGCTCCTCTACCATTTTACATTCCCAATCGAAAGCCGACAGGACAACAAGCCCGTGGCTCAGTGGTTAGAAGCGTGGGTCTTCTAACCAACAGGCCGCTGGATCGAGCCCCAGGTTTTCCATACTTCGGGGTTGAGTACGACTTGCTGACGACGGCTAATAAGCCAGATATGGCCCTTTCAGTCTTAATTGTCTTTGTCTGTAATACTATTCTGTCTGTCTCCTGGACCGCTGTGCGGCTGCTAGTTGGACTCGAGAGAGAGAGAGAGAGAGAGCCCGTAAGACACAACTGGACAATTAAGTTTCGTAAAAACGATCGGCGAGCGCCCCTCTACCAAAGAAGATGGTCGGTGGCAAAAATAATACTTTTGATTAAAATAATGAATGCATGCAGATACGGTATCCAGCTGGATATTCCATGGCGTTTCATCTTAAAAGAGTGCCTGACCATTAAACAACTGAACCTGGCAGATAGTTTTGTATTTCCTCAATTTATGTTCGGCTGATATCCGTTTTTTGTTTCCCCTCTCTTGGGTACAACTACCAGTCATCAGTACTTAACTATGTTTCGTAAATGCATGCATCAGCACATGATCCACAGTCTGCCGATAGCTAGTTGGCGCCCTTGGAGAATTGAATGAAGGGTAGAAACTAGGTAGGCCGTTCTTTCCAAAAACCGATGACATATTGTCGTGCGCAAATATTGTAACAGCCCGACCACCGTGAACGATAATATTCATCACACGCAGGGTGGGCGAAGGAACGGTGAACTGCGCTACAAAGACCGCCCTCTCTTCCTCCTCACTTGCCTGAGCCCCGTGTTCAGACAGAGTCAAGAAGGGTAAGGTGATACCATACTAACAGCACAGGTACTAGCCAAAAGCTCGTACACGCGTGTTTTGCCGATGTTCTGCCGCTGCATGGCGCAGCTGCGAGGGGTTCGGCTCGTCAGTAGGTCCCCCAGCGTTCCCCGTCTGTTTTCTGGTAGATACTCCGTTGTGGTTGACGGATTTCGGCCCAAATATTCATGCATAACAACTTAACTCCAAGCCTATAGACCTTAGCTATACTGATCTACTCCAAGTTCGCAGTTAATTTCTGAGGAAATTAAAAAGCAACAATTTCCAAATTGGAGTATCTACCAGAAAGCAGACAGGGAATGCTGGGGGACCCACTGACGAGCCGAAACCCTCGCAGCTGCGCCATGCAGTGCCATGTCGGCGAAACACGCCTGTATGGGCTTTGGCTAGTACTTGTGCTGTTAGTATGGTATCACCTTACCCTACAGTATGTTATTAGTTGTCTGTCGGCAGTTAGTGAATATTACGCGGATACCCGCTGTGGCTGATGGACTTTGGCCCAAATATTCATGTATAAACTTCTTGGTCTGAGCCTATAGACTTTGAATAAACTGATCTACTCTAACTTCGTAGATAATATCTGAGGAAATTAAAAAGCGACAGAGTCAAGAAGGCCGAAGGTGGGAGCGGGCGCAGGGACTGACAGAACTAAACAGTCCGAGTACGCGTGCCACACACATCTTATCCGAATATGATGGACCAGGTTTTCACCGGAACAACATAGGGTACGATTCAGATCCCAACTGAGTGGGAATGCCATGGGGGCAAATGTTGTGCGCCCACTGTTTCAAACGCATGTGTGATTGGGATCATTATCAATTTTCCACAAAAAATCAGCAATTTTCCAGGAGCAGAAAGTTTTAGAACAAAATACCTCGAAATACTGAATGCCAGAGTGGTATCCACCGATTGCAGAATGAAAATGGGCAGCTGCATTTTGCCTTCCATCTTAGAGTATGCGTGGCTGGACCATGATTTGCTGATAATAGCAAAAAAGACTAGAAATGGTCATTCCATTGTCCCTATTTTTGCCGGTAAAAACCTCTCAGTAATTGACGGTTAATCGTCTTGGGAGCACCTGTATGGTCTGTGGTCACTCAGCTCCAAGGACCAGCGGAAATGCGCATTTCCCTCTCACAATTGGAACATGCCATTCAAGGTGGCTGCCGTATGGCCGAATATTTCCGATTTCAGTCTACACGACGCGGGACTGTTAGGGCAGTGGTGCGGGAACTGCTGGATGATCAACTAACAACTGAGGTCATGTAGTGAGTGACCTATCTCATGAAATGTTCGCCAAAATTCTGAAATGCGTTTCCGATTAGGAAGGATTAATTAGGTGGGGTTGTAATACTGATTATCCTCCGGCTTAATCTCATAATATTTCGGACTCGGCAGAATGTCTGCTTTCAAATGCACGTCTTCTCAATCTCCTGTAGACGTCGTGCTCGACAAAAGATGATTACTTAAGTAGCATGCATTTTTCCCATTGACTTTCAGTAGTCTTGCAAATTCAAATATATTTTATAAGAAACGTTAACAAAAATATGCTTTCTTTCATTCGTTTGATAGGGAACCACCTCGTCTTCTTATTTTACACTCGATGAAGCAGTATAATTAGGTGTTTAAAAAAGTTTCTTACTTCCATTATAATTTGGAGCCTGGTCAGCCGTTGTATTAGCGCCCGATGATTGCAGTTTACAAGCTCCATATGTTCCGCATAGAGGAAATCACATATTCTTCCATGCCATTAGAAAGATACCATATAGAGTTTATATAATTTTGCAGTGGATGCGGGCCGTGTTGCACATTTCATGAGAAGAAGTGGTAAATAGACAGGTACAATACTGATAGTCCTCATTCATGTAGTAGACGTCTTTACTCGACTACACATCAGTCACATCAACCAAAACTTGCGAGTCAGATTCAGAAGTTTGTCGCTGTGCAAGAAATTGCTGTTATCTGTAATATCCAGGGTGTATATATTGTCTGCTTTAATTGGAGCTGACTATGTGGACGACAAACTCGGGCGGGCAGACTGAATGACAAGCCAATCTTAGAGTCCAAGATAAGGCAGCACCGAGTTGACAAGAGCTCCCGACATAGTCTAGGGGCAAAGGACCCTGCGAGAAGTCCAAAGGCCTCTGGCTCGATTCCGTTAGGCTGCGCATACCTCCTGACTGGTTTGGAGGTCAGGTCTGCATTCCGAGAAGTGTTGTATACAGGCACCAACCTTGAAGAAGCTGACCATCATCACCGGTCGAGGGCTAGGTTGATCTTGACTTTGTCGGATATCAGCGTAGACTGTGCAAGCCCTTCATACCTCGCCGGCCACCTCAATGAGCATCGGACCTGGCAGGACGCTTCTACGGGTGTCCTGCGCGGCAACGGTATAGAGAAGGACCCCAATTAACTGATAGAAGCGAACAGCGATTTGATCTTCCCTCCTCCTCCTCCTCCTCCTCCTCCTCCTCCTCCTCCTCCTCCTCCTCCTTCTTCTTCTTCTTCTTCTTCTTCTTCTTCTTCCTCTTCTTCTTCTTCTTCTCCTTCTTCTCCTTCAATGTAATCACCTTTCGTATTTGGGAGATAGTTGAGGGTCGGACACACAGATCACAGGTAGAAGCGAACAGGCGAGTTCCAGGTAGCAGTTCAGAAGATGAAGATGCGATCACCGGAACAAGAAATTTATTTGCCTGACGTTTCGGATCCTTACTCGAATCCATCATCAGAGACATTAGCAGATAAAGGTGATTGTGGCACCAGGAGTGCAGTATTTATAGCACGTGGCTGCCGTGGGACCGCATGCGCACTGCAATTAACTCTCAAGTGGCGACACACTCGACGGGACCCGGCCATATGTTCAAATTTCAAGAGGCCGAAATCCTCGCAAGGGGTGACAACCGCGTGAGCCGCGAGCTGCTCGAGTCATGGTTCTCAGGCCACAGTCTACTGACAGTTAATTGGGGTCCTTCTCTATACCGTTGCCTCCTGCGCATACGTTTATGCCTTCTATCCGCAAAATTGTCCATAAGGCTGCACCAACAGGGAACCATCACAGACTGATTATTGGGGTTTGAGGACAAAGTTGGCGAATTTCCGGAGCAGGTTTACCGAGATGACCCTCGAAGCTTGCCACCCACGGAGAGTGGACTACAACAAAAGGTCTCGGAGAGCCGGTATCACCCGCCTTCCCCCCGCCCTTATCGCCGCATATCAGTAGCGGGGCTTATTCCAGTCGGTTGGGACAGTGAATGGTGAACGCAGCTGTTGATCAGGTATCTCGTCCCTACTCCTATGCATGCCCCATACATGCATTGGTCATTCATACCAACTGTGCCATAGCTAACGCAAAAACCCGTCTGATATGGGGTTATAGGCTCCAGCATCAGCGACTTGGCGGGTCCGTACACATGCACACTTTTAACTAGTATTGTTATTGTAATATCTGACGAACTCCTTTCATAGTCCCAATCAGGAGCCAGCTAAAGCGATCAAGTTGTCTCTCGCGGGGCAAGGATGCAGCATCATAGTCCACTGAAGGGGTCCTAGAATGGGGCCATTTCCCACCGCCGGGGTAGTATTAACCACCGCCTCAGTGTTGACGGCGGCGTCGATATAATGATGCTGGTGGGGGTGGGGACGGTGCTTGGAGCAATCCACTGGACCGATCCCCCCAAGAGCTGACACCGACGACTAGTTGCGGTTTTCAGTGTAGTGGCCGCGGTGGCCTCGTGTGCCATGAGGACCTGCGGAGGTAGGTGGGCAAGACCAGTGTGACGAGTGATGTGTCGGTCAATTCTCCCCTCCCCCGGCGCACAGCCCCACCGAGCTCCCCCCTCCCCCGCCCACGAATCACCGCTAATTGTCAGATTTCACGGCTGCCTCATGGGTCGCGTGCGCACACACACTGACGAGTCGGGCACGGGGAATCTGGGAGCAGGAGCGACAGGGATCGAGAATCTTGCGTCCCCCCCCCTATCCATCGACCCCTTCCACCTCTCACACTGTACGGCGTAGAGGTGATGCCAGGTTTATCATCCATACGCACACACAAATGCGAGCATACGTATGTTTTTTGCACCCCGCCAAGGAGGTTCAGGACGGAAATAGACCCCCCTTGCTCCTCCCCTGGGCGGCCTCCGAGACTTGATGCGGCTGGCAGGTGTGTTTCGCGGTTCCTCCTCCCCCCCTCCCCCAGTGTGGCGCCCCGAAAACCGATGCTGCTGCTGCTCACTGTCTGTCAGCATCGCCATCCACAGCACCATCGGGGATCGGGCTGCCGAGACAGGGGAGGGGGACGGGGGGGGGGGGTAGAAAGGGAGCTAGATTATCCTAACTGCCTAATAAGGCGCCAGAACTAGATCAAAATGCCCCGTCGCCGCAAAAACACCGAAAGTCTCGGACAGGTAATGAGTGCACAACAGAGCGCCTGTCGGTTTTTTCACCGAGAGGTGGCCGTAAAACATCCCTACTGAACGTACGCACTAAACGTTGGATGTATTCTGCCCCAAGAAACTGTCGTCTCAACAGCAAATTAGTCTAACTTTGTGGTGTGAGACGTTTGTGCATAATCTGACTTCGCTGCCGAAACTGGATTCTGCGTCCGGAGCAGCCAAGAGTAGCAGTGAGTGGGGAGTGATCTTGTAAATATGTCTCAGCAGTGGTCCAAGTTTGATTCTCTGTATTTTTATGGGTTTTGTTCACTAGCTGGTACTCGAATAAGTCATCCCAAGTCATACTGAAACGTACGCTTGCGGAAAAGCTAAAATACTCTCTATTGTAAGATGACGAAGTCGAAATTAGAACAGGCAAGAACTCTAATGACGAATGTTAAACTTTCTAGCTCCATTCTTCATCACTCAGGAATCCTGTCTTCTTGGTCACGCATTCGCAGCACGGTAGTCTTGGTAGGAGGGCACTCACCGACCGTTTTTACGGAACCCACTCGTCCCGCTGTGCCTGAGGGCTCTGTCTCCCTCAAGCCCAACCAGTAGCCGCGCAGCGGCGCGTACTATAGGCAGAACAGCAACACCACATTGCTACTTGTCTTTGTCGGCAATGTTATTCTGCCAAGGTACCCTTGTTGAACCCTATTATCCTGATACCCGGTTGGCTAAATCAGACTACTACCGGATGCTCAGAAGATACAGCGACGCCATGATGAATCTAAATGCATGTGCGTATGTTTTTATGTGGCTTTTATGGCACCCCCACTCATTTGCAGCCGAAGCCATTCGTTTGGGCGTAGACCAGGCGTGTATGTCACGCTCAGAGGGGCAGTATAGCTTCGTCAGTCAATGCGTCTGATCCTGACTCCGGTCTTCTTGACCCAACCGCCATGACACGGGATCCAGAAGGATGAGAGAGAGAGAGAGAGAGAGAGAGAGAGAGAGAGAGAGAGGGAGAGGGGAGGGCGCGGTAGATGAAGCGCAAACCCACTGTCATTATAGACTAGTCCACACGCAAGTCACCGCCTCTGCGCCTGCTGTGCTGCGGAGGGACATGGTGGATACTGTCGGTAATTAAGATCAAACTAGGATCCCATGCCTCGTCGCTTATCGCCTCTCACTCAAGTTGGAACCTTTCAAGAGTATAGGTTCTCAGAAGGCGATAAAAACGAGACCGACCTAGCTCATAGCGGTTCCTAATTGCGCAAAAACCGACATGACAGGCTAGAATTCATGATTTAAATGATTGCAACCAGATAAACAATTTTGTCCCCTTCGGGAATGGGGATCGAAGTGCAACGATTCCTTCTGTGTCAACCCGCCCCCCCCCCCGATTAAGAAATCGGTGAGTTCAGGGTGTCAGCACGTGTACAGTCCGCGCAGACGCCGATTCGGCCACAGGGCCCTCACCCGTCCCCAGTCGTCCTGACGCTGTCTTGCAAAGGCTCCGTGGGTTTTCCTCCGCATAAACCAGCCCCATACTGAGTCCTGACAACTTCCTCTGGGCAGTGGCGATAATTGACCTTTTTGACGGATGAATTACCAGCGGATGCCTGTCGTCTAAAATCTTTGGCAGGCTGGCTTTCCGAGTAAAATGGGGTTCAAAATTATTCGGAACTAGCATGCATTTGTGGCCTGAAGGAGGAGGTCATTGGGCCTCCAGTTCGCCTTGCTCGGTGCTACCCTGTGGAACATTGTGCACGGGAAGCTAGGGCCAAGCCGAACCTGCAAACTGTCTTCTCAGTATAATCCTACGGACGCTTTTAAATTATCATGCGCTTGAACAACAGGGACCAGGTTGGGAAATATGTTCCTGCTTTGCTTGACTTAAAACAAAGGTCATGTTTTTTCGTCCCACGGTCTTCTTCAAACCCAGTGGATGACCCATCAGTTTTAACTGCACAAGGCCAGCTATGAGAATTCCACACATTCAAGCGCGTGTGTCTTCGAATAGCCCCACCCAGGGAAGTCAAAGTTTCTTCACTAACCTATTGCCCCCGCAGCAGAGACATCGACGACGTACTAACAATCATCTTAACTGCTGTGGGGTGTGGTTGCACGCCAATCTACAGGCTCATGACGCACCGGTTGAGATTTGTGCCTCACTCAATCTTCTTGGTGTACGAAATCCTGGTCAGGATTCGTTGTGAACTAGGGAGTGTGGTGATGTGTGTAGGTGCGGGTCTACGCTGTGCCGACCATCTGTGACCTATCTCGCTTCCAGTCGTCTTGACTCCGTCATGAGATCGAATCCAGGTGGTGGTGGTGGAGGAGGAGGAGGAGGAGGAGGAGGAGGAGGAGGAGAGCGTGCGGTAGATGCTGCACAAGTTTGCTATCACTATAAACTAAATAGCGCGCATTTTACCGTCCCTGCTCTTACTCTAATGTGGAACGATCGGTGGACATAGACGAAATTGACAGTCGAGCTCTCGCCATCTCTACTAATGACATCGCTCGTACTTTTTACGTCTTGGTCAACTCTGATCTACCCCATCACGACGCTCCTGAGCTTTTTTTGTGGATTCGTGATCATGCAGATTCCAAATTATTCGACACTGTCCTATCAGGCGTTTTGTTCCCTTGAAACCGAACCACAGGGCAGAGGCATAGAGAGAGAGAGAAAGAGAATATATTTCTTGGTGATTAATTATTGCCACGGAACTTCGCGGTAACTCGTGAAACCATTGTTGTCCCAGGTGTCAAACCAATAGAGACGAAGAGGCAATTTCCAGGAAGCGGTCGTGAATGAGATATGATCGCTGGAATAAAAGCTTTATTCGGCTAATGTTTCGGATTCCTGCTGGAGCCCCTCGTCTGAGACAGTAACAGATATCTTCCGCTGTCTCTGGCGATAGGTTCGAACCAGAAACCGAAACGTCAGGCGAATAGACGCCAAACCCTCATGCTCCAGTCGAACTGCAATTGTTGATACCATATAATTAATATGTCGGTCCAAAAAGTCTGTTTTGCAGTAACATACTGCCAACAGGTGTCATTCCAACACCAAGCAGTCGGTACTGACTTGGACATCCAGCAAAAACGACAACGTCCTTCACGCACTATGTCACAAAAGCCCATAACTAAGAAACTTTCGATAAACGGCACTGAAGTAAAGCGATAGGGAAAATGGCACTTATAATTCCTTAAATCTTCCCGTTGTGGGAAAATTTCATAATTACTAGGAAGTGGAACAAAAAACCGATTTCAACGCCGAGGTTGCTTAGTCCGGGATCCGAGAGAAGACTTACTAAACCAAAGACTCTGCCACTAGAAAATGGGCCCATTGACTTGTCGTGCGCCATCTGACATACTAAGTGGCACGCGAACTGACCATGTGCCCCCATTTTTTCCTTAAAACACCCACTGTCTAGTGTCTTAATGGCGCAACTTTAGATGAACAAAGAGTCTGGGCGAATCGCGGACCACTAAGCTCTCCTGTATGCATATTCCTCCAGTGTATTTTCAGTTTTTGTCCGCCAAACTGAAAGAGTGTTGATGGAATTACGCGAGGTTGAATACCTGGGACGCAATCGTTTGCTCCCTATCGTGGACTTCTTCCGAAGGCGATCAGAGTCAAGAAACAGCCCCGTAATGTGCCCCCTGCCTGTCGGCGAGCAGTACTGCGCGTAGCATGATTATACGGCGCATGACCGATCTCATGAAATGTTGGCCGAAATTCTGGAATGCGTTTTCGATTAGGAGGGATTACTTAGTTGGGGTTGTAATGCTGATTAGCATGCGGTATAATCCTATAACTTTTGAGACTCGACACGAGGTTGGTTTTTGAATGCACTTCTCCTCGACCTCCTGTAGAAACTGTGCTCGGTAAAAAATGACTACTTAAGTAGCACGTGTTTCTCGCATTGATTTTCGATCGTCTTATAAAGCGAAATATATTTCATGGAAAACATGGAGGAAAATACTTTCTTTTACCTATTTTACGGGTAAACGAGGCTCAAGTGTGGTTTTTAGCAAAGCAGACTAAAACGAAAAGATGCTATTATTTTCAGAAGACAGACCAACTCATAAACCTCCGACAACGGACCCCGCCGAGACACAGACATTATCTATTATCTAAAGCCTCTAGCTGGCAAAGGGCAACTGTCAGGAAATAGTGCAACATACCCTGAGACAAACTGAACCGACCATCACCAAGACCTCTGAACTGCCTAAACTTCACAAACCTGAAATAATACTGCAACCGATAGTATTCTTGATCGATGCGCACGATTACACGTTTTCCCAATGTCTATTCCTTAAACCCTATCCATTGACAAAGGGTTGCGAAACCTCAATCGAGTATCCTATAAATTTCCTGGACAACCAGTGAGGACTCACAATGTTAGCGGGTGGGATAATTGTTTCCTTAGATGTCGTCTCTCACTTTTGCTCTTCACGCCCATACTATTGGATTTGGTAAAACAGACTTACGACACGGTTGCTGCTGTATTTGTATTGCTGCGGCCCTTACAGTGCGTGACCGATCTCATGAAATGTTGGCCGAAATTCTGGAATGCGTTTTAGATTAGGACTTACGCGCAGTAATTTCATGAGGAAACTAAAAAAAAGCCTTACATGAGCAAAACTCTCTAATGTACAGTCAGTGACCGATCTCATGAAATGTTGTCCGAAATTCTAAAATGCGTTTTCGGTTAGGAAAGATTACCTAGGTAGGGTTGTAATGCTGATTAGCATGCAGCATAATCCTATAGCATTTCGGACTCGCCAGGATGTCGCTTTTGAATGCACTTCTTCTTAATCTCCGGCAGTAACCACGCTCGGTAAAAATGACGACTTAATTAGCAAGCACTTTCCCTACTGATTTTCGATAGCCTTATAAATTCAAATATATTTTATGGAAAACATGCTCAAAAGTACGCTTTATTTTGCTCGTTTGGTAGGAAATAGCATTGTCTTAATATTTTGTACCCGAAGAATGTGTATATTTAGGTTTTAAAAAAGTTTCTAAGTATGATATTTTTGAGAGCGTGCGATGTTCATGCATACAGGACCGCACTTGTCCGTTTACCAGTGCATCTCATGAAATGTACAACACAGCCCGGATCCATTGCGAAATTTTATGAATTCTACGTGGTACCTTCTTAAAGGCATAGAGGAATGTATGATTTTCTATACGCGGAAACCATGTACCTTGTAGACTGATATCGCTAAATGCTGTGGCAATGGCATATCAGGCTCAAAATTATTCGGGAATTGGGAAACTTCCTCAAAACCTAAATATACACTTTTTACGGATATAAACTATGAAGACAATGTGATTTTCTACCAAACTAGCAAAATAAAGCATACTTTTATGCATGTTTTCTATAAAATATGTTCGAATTTATAAGACTATCGAAAATCAATAGGAAAAATGCGTGCTGCATAAGTAGTCATTTTTTACTGAGCGTGGTTTCTGCAGGAGGTCAAAAAGAGGTGCATTCAAAAGGCGACATCCTGGCGAGTCTTAAATGCTAGAAGCTTATCCTGTATACCTATCATTATTACAACCCCACCTAAGTAATCCTTTCTAATCGAAAACGCATTCCGGAAGTTCGGCCAACATTTAATGAGATCGGTCACGCACTGCATGTACGGGGAGGCAGCTGTGACAGTCTGGCGACAATATGCTGTATCGAGGGCATTGCAAAAGATTTCTTGAAAATCTCATAATTAGACCCTTTTTAAAATACGAAATATATTCTCTCTTCGAGTATAAAATTTGAAGACAATGTAATTTTCTAACGAAGGAGTAAAAGAAAGCATATTTTGTGAACTTTTTATATAAAATATATTTGAATTTGTAAGACCATCGAAAATCATTACGAAAAATTTATGCTACTTATGTAGTCATCTTTTGCAGATCGTGGTTTCTGCAGAAGGTCAGAAAGGAATGCATCCAAAAGCTGACATCCTGGCAAGTCCGAAATGCTATAGGATTATGCTGCAAGCTAATCAATATTGCAACCCGACCTAAGTAATCCTCCCTAGTCGAAAACGTATCCCCGAATTTCGACAAACATTTCATGAGATCGGTCACGCAGTGTACATTGGCAGTGACCTCACCAAAATCCTACAGTGATCCATAACTGTGAGAGTTGGAATATCAGTCATGCTCAGAAGATGTGGCAACCAATCAGCCAAACGGGGGATTGAACAAAACACTGAACTTGCAGCAGTGTGTTGTCGCGACGGTAGTCTACATGCCACGCGCCTGCAGAAAGCTCCCCATACTAAACGCTCTGGAGTAACGCTTCCAGTTGCGAAGCTGTGATTTTAGTCCTATTAATTTAAAAAGGCCTGCCAGACTTTAGTCGTCTGCATGACTATCATGTACACAGAAGTACACATTAGCAGGCCTCCAGTATATTGATGATGATGATTCTAAACAAAGGTAACTTGTCATGTGGCCTCCTAAGCTCCCCAGTCGGTTGGAGTTACCTGGCCAGAGGGTTGCATTCAAGTTCATTAATATTAGGACGCGGACAAATTGGTGCCTGCAAAGACGTGCAAGGTGAATGAGGAGAGGGGGATAGCAGGCTTGGGGCACGA